>ML286882.1:0-45245 GCA_005239495.1 Nicotiana undulata | reverse complement strand
GGCACACACACGCAGTTATTATTTTGGGTTTTGGCCGTGCATATGTTATGCGACGTGCCTATCAGTTCATTTCTGCACCTGTGGTTCTATCTCATATCATTTATCATTATTGTGTTTCATCCATTTAAAATTGGTATTTATTAAATTGTTAACCAAAAGGGGAAGGGTAACACCTATTGTATTTCATATTGGCTTGCCTAACCCCGTTGTTGGGCGCCATCGCGACTTGAATTAGGATTCGGGTCGTGATACCCTATCATCTTGTAACGACACGACCGGTCGATTTGCATATTAGGATCTCGTTCCCTTAAATGAAACCTTCCATAGCGGCTATTCATGCTTTATGACTTCCGGGGACGGGTGGTTCGGGATTCGGGAATGGTTTGAGTGATTTAGGAACACCTGGTTCTTTAAGGTTGGCCTATTTGGCCAACTTTGACTTCGGTCAACATTTTGAGCCTACGACCTCGGAATCAAGTTCTTGACAGCTCCAGTAGCTTCGTATGATGATTTCGGACTTCGGCGTATATTCGGAAGGGGTTTTCGATGACCTGGTAGCATTTCAGCGCCCGAAATGGAAATCCGGATTTCATTAAGTTTGAAATTTGGATTGGAACGTGATTTTATGCTATCTATGTCCGAACGAAATTCCGAGATCGGGAATAGTTCAGTTATGTAATTTACGACTTTTCTACAAAATTTGAAGTCATCCCGAGTAGTATAGGCCCGTTCAGTGCATTGAAGTGAATTCTAAAATTTCAAGTTCCTAAGTTTTGATTCAATTTGGTTTTGGGGTTGAATTCTGAGTTTCGTTGTTGTTTTTCATGTTCCGAGAGTTCCAGCGAGTCCGTATCATGAGTACAAACTCGTTGGCATCTTTGGACGAGGTCCCAAGGGGCTCGGGTGAGTTTCGGACCCCTTGGAGCTAACTCCAAAACACCAAAAATTTTCTGTCTGGTTTTCTTCAGTGCGTTTGCAGGTGCAAGGTTGCGATCGCACAAGAGGATTAGAACAGGGGTTGAAAATGACATGTGTGATCCCACAGGTCTATCCGCGATCGCATAGGGTAAGTTTTTGGACTGGCCCAAATTAGTTCTCTGCGATCGCAGCCCCTATCCCTGCGATCGCACAAGCTTGTTTCCCCTACTCTCCGTGATCGCCAGCCTATAGCTGGGATCGCACAGTGCTCTGGAGGGCCCTGGGCAGTTGGCATGTGTGAACGCACTGCCCCAGCTGCGATCGCATAGTATAAGCAGCTGGTCTGTATGATTTTAATACGGGATTTGGCATTATTTCACCATTCCCAGCTTCTTCCCAAATCTTTATGAGAGCTTTGAAGAGGAGTCTTCCACCTAGTGTTTGAGGTAAGTAAAATTCTCCCTAACACCTAGTTCTTAACATCAATTCCTAGTTAATCTTCTTTCTAAATTATCAAATTCATGAAATTGGGTAGTAATTTAGGGCTTTTGGGAAATTTGTGAATTATCCGTTTAAAGCCGCAAATTAAAGTATAAATCACATAATTATGATTCTTAGGCTTCGGGTAAGTGATTCCTTCGAGAATTCTCAAAATCCGAACGTGTGGGCCCCAGGTCAAAATTCCAAAATCCTTCACAAATTCCTAATTTTGGGTTTATTGGTTAATTCTTCTTCTTTGAATTTAAATTGATTCAATTACGCTATATTTGGCTAGTTGCGAGCCGTCGAGGGTATATTTCGGCGATTCGGGCGCATCCTTGATCCGAGGGGTGATTTCGTCGCGAGGTGAGTCTCCTTTCCAACCTTGTAAGGGGGAAATGTCCCCATAGGTTCTTTATTTGTTATATATACATGTTGTGGGGGCCGCGTACGTACCAAGTGACGAGAATCCGTACTTGGCGACTATATTGCTATGTCGGGTAGCTTTAGGACTCACGAGCATGCCTCTATGTGCCTTATTTGTACTTTGTATGTATTGTAAGTTGTGATTGATGTTGAGATGACATGGAAAGGTGAAATATAATGATTTCAATCCCAGTTGGCTACAGTGGTATTGGCAAGGTCATGTTGGGTTCACTGTTGAGTCGGTACACATATAAACCTATATATGTATATGCACTTGTTATCGAGTCAGCACACGAGTCGTAGACTAGAGGCGCGATCGTGGGTCAGCTTATATATTATTATTATCGAGTCAGCACACGAGTCGTAGACTAGAGGCGCGATCGTGGGTCAGCTTATATATTATTATTATCGAGTCAGCACACGAGTCGCAGGCATGATGCGAGATCGTGGGTAGATAATCATTATCGAGTTAGCAAACGAGTCGCAGACTGGAAGCGCGATCGTGGGTCAGCTTATATATTATCATTATCGACTCTGCACACGAGTCGCAGGCATGATGCGCGATCGTGGGTAGAATATCATTATCGAGTCAGCACACGAGTGGCAAACTGGATGCACGGTCGTGGGTCAGCTTATCAGTATCGAGTCAGCACACGAGTCGCAGGTATGATGCGCGATCGTGGGTAAGATTATTACTATTGAGTCAGCATGCGAGTCGCAGGTATGATTCGCGATCGTGGGTTAGCTTATGACCTCAGTCCTTATGACCACCCTTATGACTCCGGTCGTTTGTCTTGTTCTACTATTGTATTATCACTTGAGTCTAAGTCACTTATAGTGGGATTGACAGGTATTGTGTAAATGGAGGATTTGGCACTTGCAGTTCATTTTCAGTTGTTACTTGGATTACATTATTTGGTTATGTACTTGTTGATTTCTGCTTCACATGCCTAATGCTTTAGCCATATCTCTTTTTATATTATATTGTTGGACCTTAGTGAGTATCTAGTCGACCTTTCATCACTACTCCTTCGAGTTTAGACGGGATACTCGCTGGGTACATATTTATTTATGTACTCATGCTGAACTTCTTCTTCTTCTGTACTTGACTGTACAGGTCCGGAGATTGGTACTTTTGATTATCAGGCCAGTGCTAGGTACTGACTTGCGTTGATTAGACTTCACGGTGAGCTGCTCTTCCTAGCGACCCTTGGCAGCACCCTGAAGTATCCTTTTGTCATTTTCCCATCTATTTCATTCAGACTGTGGACTTGTATATATATTATCCGTGTATATTCAGATAGTTGCCCATGACACTCGTGACACTAGTTCCTGGCACACACGTAGTGTATATTTTGGGTTTTGGGCTGTATATTCATACAGATGGTGAGGACGCGTGCTTCTCATGTTCATGATCCGGGAGAGGTTGCTACGTCCGCCGCTCGAGGCCGTGGTAGATGTAGGGGTAGGGCACCTGCCAAAGGTAGGGGACGACGGCGTAGCAGAGCTGTAATAGTCGCACCGTTAGAGGGTCCTATCATCGAGGAGCGAGGCGAGGTGCCTCTAGTAGCTCTTGTTCCAGCAGAGTTTATGACGGTGCCAGGCTTCCAGAAGGTCATGGGCCGGATGTGGAGATTCATTGACACCATGTCTTAGGTAGGCGTACTTCCAGAAGATTGTGCAACTTCCCAGGCGGGAGGGGGAGTTCAGACCCCTACCGCTCAGGCCACCGGACAGGAAACAACACATCACACTCCGGGTACACTGCCCATGAATGGAGTTCAGCCTATAATAGCACAACAAGATCCCAGGCTAGTTGTAGAGGGCGACAAACAGAAGATGCTAGATAGATGGACCCGGCTTCGCCCTCCAATCTTCGGGGGTGAGCGGGGCGAGGATGCCCAGGATTTCATTGACAGGTGCAGGGACAGACTACGCAACATGAGGATATTGGAGTCGCATGGGGTAGACTTCACTACATTTAAACTTGAGGGGCGAGCTCGCCGCTGGTGGCAGTCATATGTTCTTAGCAGGCCAGCGGATTCTTCTCCTGTCACGTGGAGTCAATTTACTCAGCTATTTCTGGATAGATACATTCCGATGTTTGAGAGGGAGGAGCTTCGAGGTCAGTTTAAGCGGTTAGAGCAGGGTCAGATGTCCGTGACGGATTATGAGGCGAGGTTTTCAGAGTTATCCTGCCATGCTCTCATGATATTGCCTACTGATGCCGAGAGGGTGCGGCGGTTCGTGGCAGACTTACATCCAGGTATCAGGACCTCTATAGCCAAAGAGGTAGAGATGGGTACCCCGTACCAGCTTGTGGTCGAGATAGCTCGACGAATTGAGGGTTACCGACTGCGGAGCAGGGAGCAGGGTCAGCAGGGTCAGCAGGGTAAGCAGGAAAAGAGGGCAAGATCCTCAGGTGATTTCAGTGGCGCTCCAGCTAGGCGCAGGGGTCAGTTCGGAGGCGGTTAGTTCAGTAGGCCTTCATATATAGCACATCCACTACCTCCCAGGGGTGTTCCAGTGAGTCCTCAGTTCAGCGCCATGCCAAAGCTCTCCTACCGTCCTCCAGCCATCCACAATTTATCCAGTGGTTACTCCAGCCGTCAGAGATCCTCCGGTTCCTATTTCAGTGCTATGTCAGATGATTCTCATCGCACTCCGGCCATTCGGAACTCGTACTCCACGGGACAACAGGATATGTCACATTTGAGATGCTACGTATGTGGGGACTTAGACCACGTGAGGAGGGATTGCCCCCACTATCGGGGCAAGGCCGTGCAGTAGAGTCACCAGCCTATGATTTCAGCACCATCAATTCGACCACCTAGGGGTGGGGGTTAGTTTAGTAGGGGCCGTCCTAGAGGGGGAGGCCAGTTAGGAGGGGGTCAGTCAACTCCAGCTCGTTCTAAGGGAGCTCTGTCTTCAGGTGCTACAGCCAGATTCTATGCTATTACGGCCAGATCAGACGCAGTGGCCTCAGACGCCGTGATTACAAGTATTGTTTCAGTCCGTGGTAGGGAGGCTTCATTGTTATTTGATCCAAGGTTTACATACTCATATGTTTCCGCATTATTTGCTTATTTGATGGATGTTCCTCGTGAGTCCTTGGGTTCTCCTTTGTATGTGTCCACTCTTGTGGGCGATTCTGTGGTAGTAGACCGGGTCTACCGATCTTGTGTGATTACCCTCTGTGGGCTTGAGACCAGAGCCGACCTGTTATTGCTCAATATGGTTGATTTCGAGGTTATTTTGGGCATGGATTGGCTATCTCCTTATCATGCTGTGTTGGATTGCCATGCCAAGAGAGTTACATTAGCCATGCCTGAGTCTTGTTCTAGTATTGTATTATCACTTGAGTCTGAGTCACTTATAGTGGGATTGATAGGTATTGTGTAAACGGAGGATTTGGCACTTGCAGTTCATTTTCAGTTGTTACTTGGATTACATTATTTGCTTATGTACTTGTTTATTTCTGCTTCACATGCCTAATGCTTTAGCCATATCTCTTTTTATATTATATTGCTGGACCTTAGTGAGTATCTAGTCGACCTCTCGTCACTACTCCTTCGAGTTTAGACGGGATACTCCCTGGGTACATATTTATTTATGTACTCATGCTGAACTTCTTCTTCTTCTGTACTTGACTGTACAGGTCCGGAGGTTGGTACTTTTGATTATCTGGCCGGTGCTAGGTACTTACTTGCGTTGATTAGACTACACGGTGAGCTGCTCTTCCTAGCGATCCTTGGCAGCACCCTGAAGTTTCCTTTTGTCATTTTCCCATCTATTTCATTCAAACTGTGGACTTGTATATATATTATCCGTGTATATTCAGATAGTTTCCCGTGACACTCGTGACACAAGTTCCTAGCACACACGCAGTGTATATTTTGGGTTTTGGGTTGTATATTCATACATATGCTTTATTTTGGCCATGTATTGTTATGATTTTATTTTCATATCAAGCTATCATCATGTTTAATTGTTTTAAACTGGTAAATATAGACTTGTTTAATCAAATGGGAAGGGTAACACCTAGTGTAATTCATATTGGCTTGCCTAACCACGCTGTTGGGCGCCATCGCGACCCGCATTAGGATTTGGGTCGTGACAACGTGGTATCAGAGCTTTAGGTTCATGTAGTCTCACGAGTCACGGGCAGACCCAGTAGAGTCTTGCGGATCGGTACGGAGACGTCTGTACTTATCTTTAGGAGGCTATAGGCTGTTAAGAAACTTCTCTTTGTTCATATCCTATCGTGCAAGCGATGATGTACTCAAATATGATCTTCTACTCTCTCACAGATGGTGAGGACGCGTGCTTCTCATGTTCCTGATCCGGGAGAGGCTGCTACGTCCGCCGCTTGAGGCCGTGGTAGAGGTAGGGGTAGGGCACCTGCCGAAGGTAGGGGACTAGGGCATCCCAGAGCTGTACCAGTCGCACCATTAGAGGATCCTATCATCGAGGAGCGAGGCTAGGTGCCTCCAGTAGTTCTTGTTCCAGCAGAGTTTATGACGGTGCCAGGCTTCCAGGAGGTCATGGGCCGCATGTGGAGATTCATGGACACCATGTCCAGGGCAGGCGTACTTCCAGCAGATCTTGCCACTTCCCTGGCGGGAGGGGGAGTTCAGACCCCTACCGCTCAGGCCACTGGACAGGCAGCAACACATCACACTCCGGGTACACTGCCCGTGGATGGAGTTCAGCCTATAGTAGCACAACCAGATCCCAAGCCAGTTGAAGTGGGCGACTAGCAGAAGATGCTAGATAGATGGACCCGGCTTCGCCCTCCAGTCTTCTGGGGTGAGCGGGGCGAGGATGCCCAGGATTTCATTGACAGGTGCAGGGACATACTACACAACATGAGGATATTGGAGTCACATGGGGTAGACTTCACTACATTTAAACTTGAGGGGCGAGCTCGCCGCTGGTGGCAGTCATATGTTCTTAGCAGGACAGCGGATTCTTCTCCTGTCACGTGGAGTCAATTTACTAAGCTATTTCTGGATAAATACATTCTGCCGTCTGAGAGGGAGGAGCTTCGGGGTCAGTCTGAGCGATTAGAGCAGGGACAGATGTCCGTGACGGATTATGAGGCGAGGTTTTCAGAGTTATCCTGCCATGCTCTCATGATATTGCCTACTGATGCCGAGAGGGTGCGGCAGTTCGTGGCAGGCTTACATCAAGGTATCAGGACCTCTATGGCAAGAGAGGTAGAGATGGGTACCCTGTACCAGCTTGTGATCGAGATAGCTCGAAGGATTGAGGGTTACCGACTGAGGAGCAGAGAGCAGGGTCTGCAGGGTTAGCAGGGTAAGCAGGACAAGAGGGCCAGATCCTCAGGTGACTTTAGGGGCACTCCAGCTAGGGGCAGGGGTCAGTTCGGAGGCGGTCATTTTAGTATGCCTTCATATACAGCACCTCCACTACCTCCCAGGGGTGTTCCAGTGAGGCCTCAGTTCAGCGCCATGCCAGAGCTCTCCTACCGTCCTCCATCCATCCACAGTTCATCCAGTGGTTACTCCAGTCGTTAGAGATCCTCCGGTTCCTATTTCAGTGTTATGTCAGATGATTCTCATCACACTCCGGCCATTTGGGACTCTTACTCTATAGGGCAGCACGATATGTCACATTTGAGATGCTACGTGTGTGGGGACTTAGGCCACGTTAGGAGGGATTTCCCCTACTATCGAGGCAAGGCCATGCAGTAGAGTCACCAGCCTATGATTTCAGCACCAGCAGTTCGACCACCTAGGGGTGGGGGTCAGGTTGGAAGGGGACGTCCTAGAGGGGGAGGCTAGTTAGGAGGGGGTCAGTCAGCTCTAGCTTGTTCTGGGGTAGCTCTGTCTTCAGGTGCTACAACCAAATTCTATGTTATTACGGCCAGATCAGACGCAGTGGCCTTAGACGCCGTAATTACAAGTATTATTTCAGTCTATGGTAGGGAGGCTTCAGTGTTATTTTATCCAGTGACTACATACTTATATGTTACTGCATTATTTGCTTATTTTCTGGATGTTCCTCGTGAGTCCTTGGGTTCTCCTTTGTAATTGTCCACTCCTGTGGGCGGTTCTGTGGTAGTACACTGGGTCTACCGATCTTGTGTGACTACCCTCTGTGGGCTTGAGACCGGAGCCGACCTTTTATTGCTCGATATGGTTGATTTCGACGTTATTTCGGGCATGGATTGGCTATCTCCTTATCATGCTGTGTTGGATTTCCATGCCAAGACAGTTACATTAGCCATGCCTGAGTCGCCGAGGTTAGAGTGGAGGGGTTCTTCAGTTTGTGCATTTAGTGGGGTCATTTCCTATATGAAGGCTCGGCACATGGTCGAGAAGGGTTGCTTAGCTTACCTTGCTTTTGTGCCGGACACCGCCGCCGAGTCTCCTACCATTGATTCAGTGCCTGTTGTTCGAGAGTTTCCAGATGTGTTCCCTTCAAATCTTCCAAGCATGCCTCCAGATCGAGATATAGACTTCTGTATTGATTTGGCTCCAGATACTCAGCCTATTTCAATTCCCCATTATCGTATGGCTCCTAAGGAGCTAAAGGAGTTGAAGAAGCAACTTGAGGAGTTGTTGGCCAAGGGGTTCATCAGGCCGAGTGTGTCACCGTGGGGTGCTCCGGTCTTATTCGTCAAGAAGAAGGATGGGTCTATGCGGATGTGCATTGACTATCGTCAGTTGAATAAGGTGACCACCAAGAACAAGTATCCTCTACCGCGCATTGATGATTTGTTTGACCATTTGCAAGGTGCTCGGGTGTTTTTTAAGATTGATCTAAGATCGGGTTATCACCAGTTGAAGATTCGGGCTACTGATGTTCCGAAGACTGCATTTCGCACCAGATATGGCAATTATGAGTTTCTAGTGATGTCCTTCGGCTTGACTAATGCCCCATCAGCATTTATGGACTTGATGAATAGGGTGTTCAGGCCGTTTATATACTCACCGATCCTGGGTGAGCACGAGTAGCATTTGAGAGTTGTGCTTTAGGCCTTACGAGAGTAGAAGCTATATGCTAAGCTATCCAAGTGAGAGTTTTGGTTAGATTCAGTGGCATTTCTAGGGCATGTAGTATCCAGAGAGGGTATCAAGGTTGATCCGCAGAAGATTGAGGCAGTTCAGAGTTGGCCGCGTCCTACTTCAGCTTCAGAGATCAGGAATTTTCAGGGTCTAGCAAGCTATTATCGACGATTTGTGGAGGGATTCTCTTCTATTGCGGTTCATTGACTAGATTAACTCAGAAGAATGCCCTGTTTCGATGGTCCGATGAGTGTGAAGCGAGCTTTCAGAAGCTCAAGTCTGCATTGACCTCAGCACCAGTTCTATCATTGCCTTCTGAGTCTAGGATGTATATTGTATATTGCGACGCTTCACGCGTCAGGTTGGGATGTGTGTTGATGTAGGGTGGCAGGGTTATTGCTTATGCTTCGCGCCAGCTGAAGGTTAATGAAAAGAATTATCATGTGCACGACTTAGAGTTGGCGGCGATTGTTCATGCTTTGAAGATTTGGCGGAACTATTTGTATGGTGTGTCATGTGAGGTCTACACTGACCACCGCAGTTTGCAGCATTTGTTTAAGCAGAGGGACCTTAATTTGAGGCAGCGGAGATGGCTCGAGCTGTTAAAAGACTATGATATCACTATTATGTATCACCCGGGCAAGGCGAATGTACTAGCAGATGCTTTGAGCAGGAGGGTAGCGAGTATAGGTAGCTTGGCCTACATTGCAGCTGAGGGGAGACCTTTAGCCTTGGACATTCATCCTTGGCCAATCGCCTTGTGAGATTGGACCTTTCGGAGCCTCGTCAAGTTTTGGCTCATGTAGTTGCTCAGTCTTCATTGTTGGGGAGATTAAGGCTCAACCGTTTGATGATCCATGTCTTGCTGAACTTCGGGATACGGTGGTCCAGGGTAGAGCCAAGGAGGTTACCTTGGGCGAGGATGGTGTTCTGAGACTCCAAGGCCGATTGTGTGTTCCTGATATTGATGGCCTAAGGGAGAGGATTCTAGCATAGGCGCACAGTTATCGGTATTTTGTTCATCTAGGAGCGACGAAGATGTTTCGTAATTTGAAGCAGCATTACTGTTGGAGGCGGATGAATAAGGATATAGTGTAGTATGTGGCTAGGTGTCTCAAATGTCAGCAGGTCAAGTACGAGCACTAGAGGCCAGGAGGCTTATTTCAGCAGATGCCCACTCCTGAGTGGAAATGGGAGCTCATCACCATGGACTTCGTGGTTGGGTTGCCTTGGACTTCACGGAAGGTTGACGCGGTTTGGGTCATTGTGGATAGATTGACCTAATCGGCGCATTTTATTCATGTGGCTACTACTTATACTATAGAGAGGCTGGCTCATATTTACATTCGAGAGATAGTCCGGTTGCACGGTGTGCCTGTGTCTATTATATTAGATCTAGGTCCTCAATTCACTTCGCACTTTTGGAGAGCTTTGTACAGTTAGTTGGGCACTCAGATAGACCTCAGTTCAGCATTTCACCCTCAGACTGATGGCCAGTCAGAGCGTACAGTTCATATTTTGGAGGATCTGCTCAGGGCTTGTGTGATTAGTTTTGGCGGTCAGTGGGACCAATTCTTTCCTTCGGCGGAGTTTGCATACAATAACAGTTATCAGTCCAGCATCGAGATAGCTCCATTCGAGGCTTTATATGGTCGGCGATGTCGTTCCCCTATCGGGTGGTTTGAGCCAGGTGAGGCCAAGTTATATGGCACGGATCTGGTGAGAGATGCTTTGGATAGGGTGAAGATTATTCAGGAAAGACTCTGCACAGCTCAGTCCCGACAGAAGAGTTACGCAGATCAGCGGGCGCGTGATGTAGCACTTATAGAGGTAGATAAGGTTATGCTAAAGGTTTCACCGACGAAGGGTATCATGAGATTCGGGAGGAAGGGCAAGCTGAGCCCCAGGTTTATAGGTCCATTCGAGGTGTTAAGGCGAGTCAGAGAGGTAGATTATGAGCTTGCTTTACCTCCAGCCTTATCAGGAGTTCATCCGGTTTTCAACGTATCCATGCTTCGAAGGTATCACGCCGACTTCTCTCACGTAATTGATTACATCACGATTCAGTTAGATGAGAAGTTGGGCTACAAGGAAGAGCTAGTAGCTATTATTGATAGACAGGACCGCCAGTTGAGGTCCAAGACAGTTTCTACGATTTAGGTTCGGTGGAGGGGCTAACCCATTGAGGAGGCGACTTGGGAGTCCGAGGAGGACATGCGGAGTAGATATCCACAACAATTCAGCGCTCCAGGTACGATTCTATACCCGTTCGAGGATGAACGTTTGTTTAAGAGGGGGCGAATGTAACGACCCGACCAGTCGTTTTGCGTATTAGGATCCTGTTCCCTTAAATGAAACCTTCCATAGCGGCTATTCATGCTTTATGACTTGCGGGGACGGGTGGTTCGAGATTCAGGAATGGTTTGAGTGATTTAGGAATACCTGGTTCTTTAAGATTGGCCTATTTGGCCAAGTTTGACTTCGGTCAACATTTTTAGCAAACGGCCTCGGAATCGAGTTCTGACAACTCCAGTAGCTTAGTATGATGATTTCGGACTTGGGCATATGTTCGGAACGGGTTTTCGATGACCCGGGAGCATTTCGGCGCCTGAAATGGAAATCAGGATTTCCTTAAGTTTGAAATTTGGGTTGGAACATGATTTTATGCTATCGAGGTCCGAACGGAATTCCGAGACCGGTAATAGTTTCGTTATGTCATTTATGACTTGTCTGCAAAATTTGAAGTCATCCCGAGTAGTATAGGCCCGTTCAGTGCATTGAAGTGAATTCTAGAATTTTAAGTTCTTGAGTTTTGATTCAATTTGGTTTAAGGTTGAATTCTGAGTTTCGTTGTTCTTTTTCATGTTCCGAGACTTCGAGCGAGTCCGTATCATGAGTACAGACTTGTTGGCGTCTTTGGACAGGGTCCCGAGGGGCTTGGGTGAGTTTCGGACCCCTCAGAGTTAATTCCAAAACACCAAATATTTTCTGTCTGGTTTTCTTCAGTGCGTTTGCAGGTGCAAGGCTGCGATCGCTTCTCGAAATTCAAACGTGTTGTCCCAGGGTCGAAATTCAAAAATCCTTCAAGAATGCCTAAGTTTGGGTTTATTGGTTAATTCTTCTTCTTTGAACTTAAATTGCTTCAATTACGCTATATTTGGGTAGTTGCGAGCCGTCGAGGGTAGATGTGATAACCCAAAAGATCATCTTATGTAGATTTAATTATGATTGTGTTCTGAGGCCCCGAAAGCCTCTGTCAATCGCACTTCGATGTGCGTGCGCAGCCTGTGCGCGTAGCCAGGAAGCCTTTATGTGGAAATATGATAAAGAGTTGAATTTATGATAATTAATTGAATAAAGTTGACTTTGGTCAATATTTTTGGTAAACGGACCCGAATTCGTGATCTGACGGTCCAGGAAGGTCCGTAGGAAAATGTAGGACTTGGGCGTATGTCCAGAATCTAATTCCGAGGAGCCAAGTCTGAGAAATGAATTTTTAAAGAAAATTAGTTTCTGAAAATAATAAAGGCTTATAAAAATGAACCTTGATGTAAAACTTGTGTTGCCGGGCCCGTATTATGGTTCCGAAACCTGGAACAGGTTCAATATGTGTTATTTAAGTTATCTGTGAAATTTGGTAAGAAACAGACTTGATTTGACGGGTTTTGGATCAAAATGGGAAATTTAGAGTTAGTAAAGTTTTGAGAATTTTCATAGAACTTGAAATTTGGTTTGGAATGTGATTTAATGTTACCGAGGTCCGAATGCTATTTCGAGACTGGGAATAGTTCCATTATGTCATTCAGAACTTGTCTGCAAAATTTGGGGTCATTCCGGGTAGTATAAGTCGGTCCGGCACATTGTTATAGAAAATCAAGAACTTAGAAATCCTTAAGTTTGATCCTAGGGGTTTGGAGGGGTGATTATTAGTTTATCACTGTTTTGGGTGTTCCGAAGGCTCGAGCGACTCCGTATTATTAGTTAGGAGTTGTTGGCATAGTTGGACGGGGGCTCGGGTGGGCCCAGGTGCCTCCCGAACACCACACGAGGACAAAAACCAGCTGAGGATGCAGCTGGTGTACCTGATCTGGTGTGACCGCAGGTGCGGGACCGCTCCTGCCGTCCCATCCTCGTAGGAGGAAGAGGAACCGCAGGTGCGGTCTCCAGCTCCGCAGGTGCGACCCCAACCCCCCTTGCCCAATTCCGCAGGTGCGAGATCGCAGGTGTTGTCCTCGAGCTGCAGGTGCGGAATCCCTGTAGGCCAGGCAATGAAATTTCATTTAAACGTGGGATTGAGTAATTTGTTCCATTTTCCATCTTCTTCCTTGTGTTATTTGGGAGCTTCCAAGAGGTCCTTCAACATAGTACTTGAGGTAAGTAAATTCCCTATCTAGCATTAGTTTCAAACATTAATCCCTAGTTAAATTCCCTACTAAATTATCTAAAATCATGTACTTAGCTAGTAATTTTTAGGGCTCTTGAGGGTTTTGTGATTTTCCATCTTAGGCCATGATTTCAAGTAGAAATCACACCTTAATGATCCTTAGGCTATGGGTGAGTGATCCCTTCGAGAATTTTCGAAATTTGAACATGCGGGACTGGGGTTGGAATTTGGAAATTCTTCAAGAATAGCGATTTTAGTGAATAACTAAGATAATTTCCCACATTGTGAATGCATTGATTTAATTTTACACCTTTTGTCTAGTTGCGAGTCCTCGGGTGTAGAGTTCGGAGTTTTGGGCGCAATCGTGTTCCGAGGGGTAGATTCGACACGAGGTGAGTCTCATTTCTAATCTTGTAAGAGGGAATTCTTCCCATAGGTGATGTATATGCTATGAGTAACTTTTTTGGGGGCTACGTACGCGCCAAGTGACGAGAGTCTGTACGTAGAGGCTATCATTGTTATGTCCGGGTAGTTAGGCCACATCATGCTTTATATGCTTCCTCGTAATGCCTTATATGCTTCCTTGAAATGCTCTCTATGATTCATTATGATGCCATATGTACTATGAGATTATGTTTTGTATAGTATTGTTCCTCTGAGGCTTTATGGATAATTGTTGAAAGGAAAGGAATTAGTTATGGAAGTAAGTATTTGTGATATATATGGGATCATGCCGTACTCCACGGCAGGTTTGAGAGTGATTATGGCCGTACGCAACGGCAGAGTTGACAGGTGTTTGAAATATATATGTGGGATCGGGCCGTACGCCACGATAGAGTTGAAAAGAAATTGAAATATATATGGGATCGGGTCGTACACCACGGCAGTGTTGAGGAATATTTGTGATATATATGGGATCGGGCCATACGCCACGGCAGTGTTGAGTAATACTTAAAATACATATGGGATCTGGTCGTACGCCATGACGAGTTTAGAAGGTACCTTATGGGATCGGGCCGTACGCCACGACAAATCTAAGACTTGGTTATATTTGTTTCGTTTCGGTGGTCTTACCCTTGAAAGTGCATTATTGTTTAATTCAGTAGTTGTTTGGATTTCTACTCTTGATATGTACTTGTTGCTTATTTCCTGACATGCCTATTGTATTTCATTATATTCTATCAAATGTTATTACTGTTGGACCTTAGTGAGTATCGAGTCGACCTCTCGTCACTACTTCTTCAAGTTTAGGCGGGATACTCATTGGGTACATATTTATTTAATATGTACTCATGCTGCACTTCTGTACTTAACTGTGCAGGTTCTGAGGCTGGTGCTTCTGGTTATTGTACTGGAGAAAGATCATGAGCTCGTGGACCTGACTTCACGGTGAGCTGCTTCCTCTGGCAATTCCTAGCAGCACCATGGAGTTTTCACTTACTTTTGTTATTTTCCCTGTCTATTTCATCCAGACTGTGGATTTGTATATATATTACTTTCCTTTGTATATTTTGTTAGTATGCCCATGACTCTCGTGACACTAGTTCCTGGCACACGCGTAGTGTATATTTTGGGTTTTGGGTTGTATAGGCATACATATGCTTTATTTTGGCCATGTAGTGTTATGCTTTTATTTGCGTATCAAGCTATCATCATGTTTAACTGTTTAAAAATTGGTAATTATTGACTTGTTTAATCAAATGGAAAGGAGTGACACTTAGTGTAATTCATATTGGCTTGCCTAACCCCGTCGTTGGGCGCCATCACGACCTGGATTAGGATTCTGGGTCATGACAACGTGGTATCAGAGCACTAGGTTCACGTAAGTCTCACGAGTCACGGGCAGGCCTAGTAGAGTCTTGCGGATCGGTATGGAGACATTTGTACTTATCTTAAGGAGGCTATGAGGTGTTAGGAAAATTCCCTTTATTCATATCCTGTCGTGCAATCTATGATGTACTCAAACTTATTCTTTTATTCTCTCACAGATGGTGAGGACGCATGCATCCGATGCTTCTGGCCCAAGAGATGCCGCTGCCCCCGCCGCCCGAGGTCGGGTTAAAGGCAGTGGTAGAGCACCTTCTCGTGGTAGGGGACGAGGGCGTCCCAGAACTACACAAGTGGAACCACCGGAGGACCCTATTATGGAGGAGCAGGATGAGGTGCCTCCAGTAGCACCTGCTCTAGTGGATTTCATGACGGAGCCAGGCTTCTAGGAGGTCATGGGTCGTATGCTGAGATTCATGGACACTATGTCTCAGGCTGGTTTATTTCCAGCTGACCCTGCTACTTCTCAAGCGGTAGGGGGAGTCCAGACCCCTACCGCCCAGGCCACAGGTCAGGAAACAGCAGCACGTCATACCCCGGGCACACCGCTCGTGGGAGGGTTCAGCCCGTAGTAGCAGCCCCAAAGCCTAGGCCAGTTACAGAGGGTGACCAGCAGAAGATGTTGGATAGATGGACCCGACTTTGCCCTCTAGTCTTCGGGGGTGAGTGGGGTGAGGATGCTCAGGATTTTATTGATAGGTCCAGGGACAGACTGCACAACATGAGGATTATGGAGTCCCATGGAGTGGATTTCACCACATTTCAGTTAGAGGGCAGAGCTCGAAGGTGGTGGCAGTCACATATTCTCAGCAGACCAACAGATTCTCCTCCTATCACTTAGGATCAGTTCGTTCAGCTATTTCTAGAAAGATACATTCCACCTTATGAGAAGGAGGAGCTACAGGGTCAGTTTGAGCGACTAAAGCAGGGGCAGATGTTAGTGACTGATTATGAGGCTAGATTTTTCGAGTTATCTCGCTATGCCCTTATGATATTCCCTACTGATGTCGAGAGGGTGCGGCGGTTTGTGGCAGGCTTGCATCCAGGTATTAGGGCCTCTATGGCCCGAGAGGTGGAGATGGGTACCCCCTACCAGCTTGTAGTCAAGATAGCTCGACGGATTGAGGGGTATCGGTTGAGGAACAGGGAGCAGGGTCAGCGAGACAAGAGGGCCAGGTTCTCAGGAGAGTTCAGGGATGCTTTAGCTAGGAGCAGGGGTCAGTTCGGGGGTAGTCAGCCCAGCAGACCTTCATATTCAGCACCCCCACTACCCCCTCGAGGTGGTTCAGTGAGGCCTCAGTTTGGCGCCATGCCAGCGCATTCCTATCGACCTCCAGCCATCCAGAGTGCACCCAGCGATTATTCCAGTGATCAGAGATCCTCTAGTACCTATTTCAGTGCCTTACGATAGGGTTCACACCGCCCTCCGGCTATTCAGGGTTCTTCCTCTATCGGGCAGCGGGCTGTAGCGCCAGGAGGTTGTTTCGAGTATGGGGAGTCGGGTCATACGTGGAGGTATTGTCCTAGGTATCGGGGCAAGACAGTGCAGCAGAGTTATCAGCCTAGGAGTTTAGCACCAGCAGTCCGGCCACCTCGAGGTGGAGGGCAGGTCGGCAGGGGTCGTCCTAGAGGGGGAGTCCAGCCAGAAGGAGGTCAGTTAGTTCCTGTTCACTCTGGGGGAGTTCAGTCTTCTGGAGCCCAACCAGATTTTATGCCATTCCGGCCAGATCAGATGCAGTGGCTTTAGATGTCGTAATCACAGGTATTATCTCAGTATGTGGTAGAGAGGCTTCGGTACTATTTGACCCAGGATCCAGGTATTCATATGTTTTAGTGTTATTTGCTCACTTTCTGGATGTCCTTCGTGAGTCCTTTGGTTCTCCTATATATGTGTCCACTCCTGTGGGCGATTCTGTGGTGGTAGACCGGGTCTACCGGTCTTGTGTGATCACTTTCTGCGGTCTCGATACCAGAGCAGATCTTTTATTGCTGGATATGATTGATTTTGAGGTTATCCTAGGCATGGATTGGCTGTCTCCTTATGATGTTGTGTTAGATTGCCATGCCAAGACAGTCACTTTAGCCATGCCTGAGTCGCCTAGGCTATAGTGGAGAGGTTCTTCAGTTAGTGCCTCTAGCCGGGTCATTTCCTTCATAAAGGCTCGGCATATGGTCGAGAAGGGTTGTTTGGCTTACCTTGCTTATGTGCGGGACACCACCGCCGAGTCTTCGACCATTGATTCAGTGTCGGTGGTGCGAGAGTTTTTAGACGTATTTCCTTCAGACCTTCCAGGCATGCCTCCAGATCGAGATATTGATTTAGCTCCAGATACTCAGCCTATCTCCATTCCCCCGTATGGTATGGCTCCTATGGAGCTGAAAGAGTTAAAGGAGCAACTTTAGGAGTTGTTAGCCAAGGGGTTCATCAGGCCGAGTGTGTCACCGCGGGGTGATCCATTCCTATTTGTGAAGAAGAAGGATGGGTCTATGCAGATGTGTATTGATTACCGCCAACTAAATAAGGTTACTATTGAGAATAAGTATCCTCTGTTGCGCATCGATGATTTATTTGACCAGTTGCAGGGTGCTCGTGTGTTTTCCAAGGTAGATTTGAGATCGGGTTATCATCAGTTTAAGATTCGGGCTTCGGATGTTCCGAAGACTGCATTTCGTACAAGATATGGCCATTATGAGTTCCTGGTGATGTTATTTGGTTTTACTAATGCCCCAACACCATTCATGGACTTGATGAATAGATTCCTTCGTCATCGTCTTCATTGATGACATCTAGATTTAATCGCGGAGCCTGGGTGAGCATGAGCAGCATTTGAGGGTTGTTCTACAGACCTTGCGGGAATAAAAGCTATATGCTAAGTTCTCCAAGTGCGAGTTCTTGATAGATTCCGTGGCATTTTTGGGGCATATGGTATCTGGAGAAGGTATCAAGGTTGATCCTCAGAAGAATGCCCCGTTTCAGTGGTCCGACGAGTGTGAGGCGAGCTTTTAGAAGCTCAAGTCAGCTTTGACCTCAACACCAGTTCTGTGATTGCCTTCCGGTTCTGGGATGTATACTGTGTATTGTGACGCTCCACGCGTTGGGTTGGGATGTGTGCTAATGCAGGATGGCAGGTTTATTGCTTATGATTCGCGCCAGCTGCAGGTTCATGAAGAGAATTATCCTGTGCACGACTTAGAGTTGGCGGCGATTGTTCATGCTTTGAAGATTTGGCGGCACTATTTGTATGGTGTGTCATGTGAGGTCTACACTGACCACCGCAGTTTGCAGCACTTATTCAAGTAGAGGGACCTTAATTTGAGGCAGCGGAGATGGCTTGAGTTGTTAAGAGATTATGATCTCACTATTTTGTACCACCCGATCAAGGCGAATATAGTAGCAGATGCTATGAGCAGGAGGGCTGCAAGTATGGGTATCTTGGCCTACATTGCAGCGGATGAGAGACCTTTAGCCTTGGACATTCAGTCATTGGCCAATCGCCTTGTGAGATTGGACCTTTCGGAGCCTCGTCAAGTTTTGGCTCATGTAGTTGCCCAGTCTTCATTGTTGGGGGAGATTAAGGCTCGACACTTTGATGATCCATGCCTTGCATAGCTTCGGGATACTGTGGTCTAGGGCAGGACCAAGGAGGTTACTTTGGGTGAGGATGGTGTTTTGAGGCTCCAGGGTCGTTTATGTGTTCCTAATATTGATGGCTTGAGGAAGAGAATTCTAGAAGAGGCCCACAGTTCCCAGTATTCTGTACATCCAGGTGCGGCGAAGATGTACCCTGATTTGAAGCAGCACTACTGGTGGAGGCGGATGAAGAAGGACATAGTGCAGTTTATGGCTAGGTGTCTCAATTGTCAGCAGGTCAAGTACGAGCACCAGAGGCCAGGGGGCTTATTTCAGCAGATGCCCATTCCTGAGTGGAAATGGGAGCGCATCACCATGGACTTCGTGGTTGGGTTGCCTCGGACTTTGCGGAAGGTTGACGCGGTTTGGTTCATTGTGGATAGATTGACCAAATCAGCGCATTTTATTCCTGTGGCTACAACTTATTCTACAGAGAGGCTGGCCCAGATTTTTATTCGGGAGATAGTCCGGTTGCACGGTGTGCCGGTGTCTATTATATCAGATCGAGGTCCTGTGTTCACCTTGCACTTCTAGAGAGCATTGCATAGTGAGATGGGCACTCAAATAGATCTCAGCTCAACATTTCACCCTCAGACTGATGGTCAGTCAGAGCGTACAGTTCAGATTTTTTAGGATATGCTCCGGGCTAATGTGATTGATTTTGGCGGTTAGTGGGACCAGTTCTTGCTTTTGGCGGAGTTTGCATACAATAACAGTTATCATTCCAGCATCGAGTTGGCTCCATTCGATGCTTTATATGGTCGGCGATGTCGTTCTCCTATCGGGTGGTTTGAGCCTGGCGAGGCCAAGTTATATGGCACAGATCTGGTGAGAGATGCTTTGGATAGGGTGAAGATTATTGAGGAGAGACTACGCACAGCTCAGTCCAGACAGAAGAGTTACACAGATCAACGGTCCCGTGATGTAGCATTTATAGAGGGAGATAAGGTTATGTTGAAGGTTTCGTCGATGAAGGGCATCATGAGATTCGGGAAGAAGGGCAAGCTAAGCCCCAGGTTTATAGGCCCTTTCAAGGTGTTGAGGCGAGTCGGTGAGGTTGCTTAAGAGCTCGCTTTACCTCTCGCCTTATCAGGAGTTCATCCAGTTTTTCATGTATCCATGCTCCGGAGATATCATGTTGATTTCTCTCACATTATTGATTTCAGCACTATTCTGTTAGATGAGAAGTTGGGCTTCGAGGAGGAGCCAGTTCCTATTATTGGTAGGCAGGACCGCCAGTTAAGGTCTAAGAGAGTTTCTGTCGTAAAGGTCCAGTGGAGGGGCCAACCAGTCGATGAGGCGACTTGGGAGTCCGAGGAGGACATGCGGAGCATGTATCCACAGCTATTCAGCACTTCAGGTACGATTCTACGTCTGTTCGAGGACGAACGTTTGTTTTAGAGGGGGAGATTGTGATGACCCAAAATGTCATCATATGTAGATTTAATTAAGACTGTGTTCCGAGGCCCAGAAAGCCTCTGTCAATCTCAGCTCGATGTGCGTGCGCCTCCCGGGCGCGTAGCCGGGAAGCCTTTATGTGGAAACTTGATAAAGAGTTAAATTTATGATAATTAAATGAAAAAAGTTGACTTTGGTCAACATTTTTTGTAAACGGACCCGGATCCATGATCTGACAGTCCCGAAAGATCCGTAGGAAAATGTAGGACTTGGGCGTATGCCCGAAATCGAATTCCGAGGACCCAAGTCTGAGAAATGAATTTTTAAAGAAAATTGTTTTCTGAAAATAATAAAGGCTTATAAAAATGAACCTTGATGTGAAACCTGTGCTTCCGGGCCCGTATTATGGTTCCGGAGCCCGGAACAGGTTCAATATGTGTTATTTAAGTTATCTGTGAAATTTGGTAAGAAACAGACTTGATTTGACGGGTTTCGGATATAAATGGGAAATTTAAAGTTAGTGAAGTTTTGAGAATTTTCATTGAACTTGAAATTCGGTTTGGAATGTGATTTTGTGCTACTGAGGTCCGAATACTATTATGAGACTGGGAATAGTTCCGTTATGTCATTCATGACTTGTCTGTAAAATTTGGGGTCGTTCCGGGTAGTATAAGTCGGTCCGGCGCATTGTTATAGAAAATCTAGAACTTAGAAATCCTTAAGTTTGATTTTAGGGGGTTTGAGGGGTGATTATTAGATTTAGCGCTATTTTGGGTGTTCCGAAGGCTCGAGCGAGTTCGTATTATTAGTTAGGACTTGTTGGTATAGTTGGACAGGGGCTCGGATGGGCCCAGGTGCCTCCCGAACACCACACGAGGCCAAAAACAAGCTAAAGATGTAGCTGGTGCACCTGATCTGGTGTGACCGCAGGTGCGGTTGCCCAGCCTCGCAGGAGCAAAGGTTTCGAAGGTGCGGTTCCTCTTCTGCAGGAGCTGAACCGCTGGTGCGGTCTCCAGCTCCGCAGGTGCGACCCCAGCCCGACTTGCCCAATTCCGCAGGTGTGAGCCCCAGCTCGCAGATGCGAGACCGCAGGTGCGGTCCTCGAGCCGCAGGTGCGGAATCCCTGTAGGCCAGGCAGTGAAATTTCATTTAAACACGGGATTGAGTCATTTGTTCCATTTTCCATCTTCTTCCTTGTGTTATTTGGGAGCTTCCAAGAGGGCCTTCAACGTAGTACTTGAGGTAAGTAAATTCCCTATCTAGCATTAGTTTCAAACATTAATCCCTAGTTAAATTCCCTACTAAATTATCTAAAATCATGCAATTAGCTAGTAATTTTTAGGGCTCTTGAGGATTTTGTGATTTTCCATCTTAGGCCATGATTTCAAGTAGAAATCACACGTTAATGATCCTTAGGCTATGGGTGAGTGATCCCTTCGAGAATTTTCGGAATTTAAACATGCGGGACTAGGGTTGGAATTTGGAAATTCTTCAAGAATAGCGATTTTAGTGAATAACTAAGATAATTTCCCACATTGTGAATGCATTGATTTAATTTTACACCTTTTTTCTAGTTGCGAGTCCTCGGGTGTAGAGTTCGAAGTTTTGGGCGCAATTGTGTTCCGAGGGGTAGATTCGACACGAGGTGAGTCTCCTTTCTAACCTTGTAAGAGGGAATTGTCCCCATAGGTGATGTATATGCTATGAGTAAATTTTTTGGGGGCTACGTACGCGCCAAGTGACGAGAGTCTGTACGTAGAGGCTATCATTGTTATGTCCGGGTAGTTAAGCCACATCATGATTTATATGCTTCCTCGTAATGCCTTATATGCTTCCTTGAAATGCTCTCTATGATTCATTGTGACGCCATATGTACTATGAGATTATGTTTTGTATAGTATTGTTCCTCTAAGGCTTTATGGATAGTTGTTGAAAGGAAAGGAATTAGTTATGGAAGTAAGTATTTGTGATATATATGGGATCATGCCGTACTCCACGGCAGGTTTGAGAGTGATTATGTCTATATGGGATCGGGCCATACGCCACGACAGAGTTGAAAAGTGTTTGAAATATATATATGGGATCGGGCCGTACACCACGGCACAATTGAAAAGAAATTGGAATATATATGGGATTGGGCCGTACGCCACGACAGTGTTGAGGAATATTTGTGATACATATGGGATCAGGTCGTACGCCATGGCGAGTTTAGAAGGTACCTTATGGGAGCGGGCCGTACGCCACGGCGGATCTAAGACTTGGTCATTATTGTTTCGTTTCGGTGGTCTTACCCTTGAAAGTGCATTATTGTTTAATTCAGTAGTTGTTTGGATTTCTACTCTTGATATGTACTTGTTGCTTATTTCCTGACATGCCTACTGTATTTCATTATATTCTATCAAATGTTATTACTGTAGGACCTTAGTGAGTATCGAGTCGACCTCTCGTCACAACTTCTTCGAGTTTAGGCGGGATACTCAGTGGGTACATATTTATTTCATATGTACTCATGCTGCACTTATGTACTTAATTGTACAGGTTCTGAGGATAGTGCTTCTGGTTATTGTACCGGAGATAGATCCTGAGCTCATGGACCTGACTTCACGGTGAGCTGCTTCCTCTGGCGATTCCCAGCAGCACCATGGAGTTTTCACTTACTTTTGTTATTTTTCCCGTCTATTTCATCCAGACTGTGGATTTGTATATATATTACTTTCCTTTGTATATTCCGTTAGTATGCCCATGACACTCGTGACGCTAGTTCCTGGCACACGCGTAGTGTATATTTTGTGTTGTGGGTTGTATAGGCATACATATGCTTCATTTTGGCCATGTAGTGTTATGCTTTTATTTGCGTATCCTCTATCATCATGTTTAACTGTTTAAAAATTGGTAATTATTGACTTGTTTAATCAAATGGGAAGGGTGACACTTAGTGTAATTCATATTGGCTTGCCTAACCCCGTCGTTGGGCGCCATCACGACCTGGATTAGGATTCTTGGTCGTAACAGTAGATTTCGGAGATTCGAGCGCATCCTTGATCCGAGGGGTGATTTTGTCGCGAGGTGAGTCTCCTTTCCAACCTTTTAAGGGGGAAATGTCCCCATAGGTTCCTTATCTTTTATATATGCATGTTGTGGGGGTCGCGTACGTACCAAGTGACGAGAGTCCGTACGTGGCGACTATATTGCTATGTCGGGTAGCTTTAGGACTCACGAGCATGCCTCCATGTGCCTTATTTGTACTTTGTATGTATTGTAAGTTGTGATTGATTTGAGATGACATAGAAAGGTGAAATACTATGATTTCAATCCCAGTTTGCTACAGTGGTATTGGCACGGTCCTGTTGATTTCACTGTTGAGTCGGTACACATATAAACCTATATATGTATATGCACTTGTTATCAAGTCAACACACGAGTCGCATACTGGAGGCGCGATCGTGGGTCAGCTTATATATTATTATTATCGAGTCAACACACGAGTCGCAGGTATGATGCGCGATCGTGGGTAGCTTATCATTATCGAGTCAGCACACGAGTCGCAGATTGGAGGTGCGATCGTGCTGTTGATACCCTATTTTTCCTCAAATTATTTTAAACTTTTGATATAAGCTTTCAAAATCACTCTCCACAATATTGAGTATTTTTCCTAATTTTTCCATATTTTATCTAAATTGTTTCCTATTCATTCAATATTGTATATTTTTATAATTTATAAATTGTACCCCAAAATTAATTTCAAAATACTCTCCAGTTTTGTATGTCATTTATAATAACTTGTTATTTATTAAAATACGATTATTGCATAAATTGTCCTATTTCGTTTTAATTACGATCATTTTGCAATTATGGCCTGATAAGT
Organism: Nicotiana undulata; assembly: GCA_005239495.1. Lineage (NCBI taxonomy): Eukaryota > Viridiplantae > Streptophyta > Magnoliopsida > Solanales > Solanaceae > Nicotiana > Nicotiana undulata. The sequence continues at coordinate 21,282 of ML286882.1, read as the reverse complement.
CATTATTATGCCTTTAAAAAAACCGAACACATGTCTTTTATATTTTAATATTGTCTAATTACTGTAATTATACTTATTTTTAACCTATTTTCATTTTATACAATCATTAGCTATTTTTATTAATTAAGTATCCTATTAAATTGGGTATTTCACAACTAGCCTCTTCCTATTTAACATTTTAGCCACATTTGGCTAACCCAATTAAAAAACCCAAAATCCAATTAAATACCCAAACCCAAACACACACACACAAAAAAAATACCCAACCCCGACCTCAAACCAACCCGGCCCAATCCCCATTCAATCTGAGTCGTTGATCAAGCGAGATCAAAGGCCCAGATTATTTGTTACCATAATTAATCTACCCAAAACCCCTCCATGTCTCTCATTTTCCCATCTGACTCTATCTCTCTTCTCGACCCCTCCGCTCCTAGTTCTCTCTAGAGCCTTCTGGCTCCTCATCTTCTCTGATGGCTTTCACCTTCATCCCCGGCCACTCCCAGGCTCATCCCCTCAACAACCGGCCACCATGAAGCCGGTTCTCCTGGAATTTCATCTCTAAGGCCCTGTGAAGCTTCCTCCATGCCAAAGCGGCCATGGAAGCTCCTGCCTGAGTGTTTTCCAGCCTTCTCCGGCGAGGTTCGACTCAGGATGCTCCGGCTACCACCATCCTCAAGTTTCACAATAAGTTTTATCATCTTCTCCGGTATCTCTGAAACCCTAACTCTGACGCTTCGATTCCTTTTAAAGATCTGTATCAAATCTGGGTATATCCCGTTTTCCTTGTAATCTTCCTTAAAGATTTTTCGACTTTTATTAAACGACTCTTCATTTTTTAAATTAGGATTTCTTGACCTCTTTTCAAAATGGCTTCTCCTTTTCTGATTTCAGTAGTATATTATGATTTTTCCATGTCTAAGCGTTTATTTGAATGTTTCTATTTATTTCATGTTGAAACCCCTAAGTTTTTCAGCTCTAATCGTTGAGTCTGATTCTGTCTTGTGATAATGTGTTCGCTTAACTTGTTTGTGTGCTTGTTTCTTATGAATACTCTGAGTTCATGTGATTTTATCCCCCATCCTGTTCATTAGGGCCTTGGTTCTTTTCTTCTCTTGACCATATTAGGTTTGATTTGTCAAATCTCTTTAATCTTTCAGCATGCTCTAGTTTAAATCCTTGGTTTTATAAGGCTATTTGCCTTATTGTACCTGTTAGGGTTCCCAAGTGGATCCTTTTGCCTATTATGGGTGTGCAGTCTGGTTAATTTCCTTTAATTAACGATCTTCTTGTTTGAATCCCTAATTTCCTGTAATTTGTACCTTTCACTAATCTTGTGTGTTGATTTCCTTACTAATTTCAACTTTTAAAATGTTTTCTTTCCTTAATTGTGGTCGACTATGTTACCAGCTGACTCCTAATTTCTTTCCTTATTATAATTGGTTGAACCTAGCCTTAATTGTCTGTTCTATGCATACTAAGCTTGACTCTTTCCTTAATAATCTGGTACTGATTTTATTACCTTATGTGTCATATATATTGCCGTTTGAATAGGAATCTCTTAACTTAAGGGCTTACTGATTGATACGAGTTCTTTAATTATCATGATACTTTGATCCTTCCTTTATTTAATTCTGTACAGTCTTCTATTTACCTTATATGCTCTGGGTTCTTTACCATTTTGGAGTTTGAATCCCATAATTCAAGGGAACCAAGTACCTCCTCACAACTGATTTGATTATGTTTGCATTTTAACCATATTTTGTGGTTCTTACCTTATGTGATCATCTGTTTTCAACTATATATACTCTTACTCTTGCATTAAACAACACAATTCGAACATTACTCAATTCTCTATATACTACTCTTTTGTGTTCTACTTTTCTTGGCTCTCTCTCTCGTCTCTATTGTTACTCTTTACAGCTTACTATTAGCCGGCGCTAAGCCAAGGCTAATACTATGCTATTCACTACCCTCTTCTGCTGCTCTTTACTTACATCATTGGTATGTCCTAGTTAATATAATTGTACTCTAAACAACATGCGTCAATTTTGTTTAAGGTTCTTACTGTTTCTTTTGTGCTTCTATTTATTGTTTTATTGCTTACCCTGCAACTAGCATGCCTAAATCCTTTTATGATCTCTCTTCTTCTTCTAGCTTAACACAAACTCCTGCTCTATTCTCTGTGGTTCATTAGGTCTATGGGATCATTTGACTATGTGGTTACTGTCTCTTTTCTCTTTGCATGTCTAGCATATTTGTGTGTCTTCTTTTTTCATCTGTCTAGCCTCTCTTCTGTGATTCCTTTAGTAGTCGTATAATGTTTGCTATCTCCATGAGGGTATCCCTAATATGTGATGAACTTGTAACTAAAATTGGCTATCCACTGCCCTATTGCTTGTCCCCTGAATCCCCTCTCCTGTTTGTGTTTGTTTGCTTCGAACTCCACTGAGTTGTGATTAGTGTTGTTACTCCATATTTCTGAATTATTTCCTTTATTAGTCTATAAGTGATTTCGAAATTCCCTTTGCTTAACCTCTTTTAGCACTTCACACAATTCCTAGATCTTTAGGTTCCACCCCCCTCAGTGTGTGCATCACTTAGGGACCATGAGTTCCCTCTAAACCTTGAGACATTGAGGTAAGGGTAATTTACACTGCACTTGTTTAACCATGGGCATCTACTGGGTACTGGTATTGGCCAGGGCCCTCATTAAGGCCTTTGGGAGCTTTTCCGCACCCAGGTAGATGTAAGGCTGTAGACGGGAGATAGGGTGAGCCTGGAAGATTGGGCCTGATTGAAGGCTCCCTATAGAATAACTTCTTGTTTTCCTTTTCATTATTGTAATTCATTTATTATGGTATGTAATAATTTGTAAACGAATGATGGTGCTGGATAGTGAATATGGGGGGTTATGCATGCCTAGTTTAGGTAAATGGGTAGAAAACATGCATATAGGACCTTACTCACTTATTTGTGCATTAGATAACATGCATAGGACATGCATTCCACCTTCAGTATGTTATTATACTCATTTCATACTTCTGATCAGTTAATAAACAAGCAACGTCAACTGTCACAAAGTCATTGCTGCATTTTCATCTTAGAAACCATATTTTTTAGGAACTTCTATGTGCATTAGATATCCTGTTGCTTAAGATCTTTCACTCGTTGAGTTGCAATTTTTAAAATGTCTAACTAGCCTGCTTAATCTAATAACCCGTAAAATATGGACAATTTGTTTGACACATTTTCATTCAAGTATATCCCTTAAAATCAGACTTAAATATGCATGTTCACCTGTGATATAATTAGGCAATACAGGCGACGCTTAGGCAAACCTTAGGCCTAATACGTATTAACATCAAAGTGATTATGTTCTTCTAGTTTTATCACTTCCTTTAAACATTTTGAACCCTGTGATTCCTAGTTTCGTTTATCTCACTGAATCTCATTTACTTTAGTAAAACTCCAACTCTATATCTTAAACAATCTTGAAGTTGTGCATCCGTTCCCTCTTACTGATTTTCACTAATGCTTGTCCTATCATATTTTTTCAAACTACTGGGTTTTCAAAATGCTCCATTCTGCTCCAAATCGTGCCATCTTGAATCCTTATTTGTATGCCTTCCAAAGTCACTATGTTTGAAACCATTTTACTGCTCTTTTACAACATTTCTTTGAACACTAATAGTTGTTACTTTGTGTTGAGCCACTGTATTTATTTACTTATCTTTAAGAAATCATTTCAAACCCATGCTTTAATAACTTTCATCTATGTTTACTAAATCCTTAATCACTGTCTACTCCTAAGTTTGCTGCTGCTCCAGTCACTTATCACTACTTTACTCCCCAAAAAATGGGCTCAAAATATTTTCCGCTATGTTTTCTTGAAAGCTTTAAAACACTGCACTACTAAGTTCGTACCATTATCTCTTATTGCGATATTTCTGCAAATTAGTTATTTTCGAATCATTCAATCTCAATCGAAACCTTTACCGTTATTAAGTTTTCTTTTTTTTTAAATTAGATTCTTTTGATTTACTGTTTTTACTGTTTTATCCTAAAATTCCTGTTTTAAACTCCTATCATTGAGACTTTAAGTGTGTTTGAGACGTGCCAATTATATGTCTACCTGTGGAGGTATCTATGAGCCTTTATTTGTCCCTATGTGTTCCTTCATATGTGAAGTCTTACTTGTTATGCTTGTCGCCTAGTATTTTATCCTTTAAACCTAGGATGTCCAGCCTAACACTCGCATTGTAGGATTAGTGGTCCTAATCACCCTCCAGAACTCATAGGATGGGACGGGTAATGGCACGCAATAAGCTTTCGTAACCAAAATGCGCTTTAAATAACCTTACGGGGTGGGAAAGGTAGAATACGGATATGATAACTGGTGCGCTAATACCACGTGTAGCCGCCTCCTCGAGGTGTGACATACCGAGTATTGCATTGAAGTGATCTGTATTATTTTAAAACTAGGACAATTCTTTTCAAATGTTTGTGTTACTCAAAAACCTTTAAAGATTTTCAAACTTGTTTTAAATCCCCTCATATGTGAACCTTATTTGTTACTTGCTCGCCGTCCAAATTCATAAAACTTATTGGCTGGGACCCACAGTTGAGGATCCTGAGGGGTGCCTAATACCTTCCCCTTGGGATAATTTCAAGCCCTTACCCAGTCTCTCGTAACGCAAACTAGTTCATGAGTTATCAACTCTAGGTGCCCTAACGCACCATAAAAATCGTTAGGTGGCGACTATTCCTTAAACCTCTTCCTTTAAGGAGTTGTCCAGAATGTCATCAACCCGATCTCTCTGTACCTAACCCGTGCGATAGAAAAAGGGGGCGTGACAGCATGGCGACTCTGCTGGGGAACTTCCCTAGGCTTATACCATTACAATTTGCTTTGTGAATTTGGACCTTTAATTTGCATCTAAATGCTTATGCCTTTTTCCTATTCCCCATTATATACCGTTCATTGTTTTATTTTTTATTTCACCTGAACGTAACTGACGTATCTTCATGTTTTCTTTGTAACCGCTTTCCATTGTAACTATTGTATTTCCTTTCTTTACCTCTTTCCTCAACGTGAAAATACATGCCTATCTGTTATAATGCTTATTATTGCATGTCATGCTCCGCATTCATATTCCACTTGTGCCTAACAAAATCCTATAGCAACGCTTACAATGAGTGGTTGCGCTATTCCAATATTATCACCCCCTAAATTCAGAAAGGCGTATTTGCGGTAAAACTAGTCGATCAGCGGTGCAGTCGACAGTTCCGTGCCTTCCCCCTTGAGTTGTCCGCTCAAGGGTACCAGTCTAAAACCCCAATAGAAATCTTACTCTATTGTATGTTGCATGCATCATGGTCAAACCTAGCCAGGCTAACGTGTTGTCCGGACAATAGCTTTTAATATAGCCTTGTCCAAAGTCCATTGGGTTTCCTTGGAACCCAAAAGGACGCCTTCACGTTTTGTGCATTTATTTGGAGAACTTAAGTGCTCATGCTAATTATTGATGTTAAATAGTAGAGTCTGGTGGGGGTAAGGGCCTAACCTGTTTACTTTGCAAGGATGAGGCACGAAGTCCCCAGACTCAGTATGATCTAAAATATGACAAGAGGGCCAAGCTTGGAGAAGGTCCTTCTGGGACCAAATTAGATAGGATTTTCTTTTCCGCTTTACTAATGTAATAAGGCCGATGGCCATTAGTGATTTTATTTCTTTCTTGTTGTTTTTGTATTTTTTTTGGATTCACCCATTTTTACATCAATAAAATGAGGCATTTAGCATTTTAAGTTCTCCGAATTTGTCGCTAGGCCTACCTCGTGAGAAAAAAAAAGGTTCCCCAACTTAGGATGCGTTTTGCATTTTCGCATTACGTGTTTAAATTACCGCAATATTCTTTATATCTTCACTAACTTCACTTCCTTTTTGTTAGTTATTCCCCTTCCCCAAAGGTTAGTTCGTGCACTCTAGCATCAACATCTTATTGCACCAGATCAAATGGCCCTCCTCCTACTCCTCCTCCCNATGAACAGGTTGAGATCATTGATGGTCAGGGTATTCAGGTTCTGCACGAGGGTATGTCTCCACTAGAGAAGAAGCTGCTGAAGTTCCAAGAGGAACTTGACCAAGTCAAGAATTTGGCCCACCTATCATTCTCCCTCAATGTCCCAGACGTTCACTTCCCAAATACTCTGAACCCCACTTTACCCCAAAATGTACCAAAACAACCGAGTCACCCCAAAGATCCCATTCCACCACCACCACGCAACTACAACACTCCACCTCCCAAAGATCAGACGAGAGACCACTTCCAGGCTTATGACAACCTCATTTTTGTGGAAGCTGTAGGTCACTCCACACCACATACATATAAGTTTGACGAGAAGGACAAGCTCATCAAGAATCTAGCCGAGGAACTCAAGAAATTGACCAACCAAGCTCAGGGCGTCGAAGAAGTTAAAGGGGTTGAGGGATTGAATTATGAGGACCTTTGCATACAGCCCGATGTTGAACTGCCCGAGGGGTACAAACCTTCTAGTTCGAGATGTTCGATGGTACTGGTGACCCAAGAGTCCATCTGAGGACTTACTGCGACAAGTTGGTCGGCGTGGGAAAAGATGAAAGGATCCGCATGAAGCTCTTCATGAGGAGTTTGAAAGGTGATGCACTATCTTGGTACATCAATCAGGATCCAAAAAAATGGATCAATTGGGTGAATATTGCTACGGATTTCATGGATAGATTCAGATTCAATATGGAGAATGCACCGGATGCGTTCTACATCCAGAACTTGAAGAAGAAGCCAACTGAGACTTTTCACGAGTATGCTACTCGTTGGAGGTCGGAGGCTGCTAAGGTCAGGCCAGCCTTGGAAGAAGAGCAGATGAAGAAATTCTTCGTGCGTGTTAGTATCCTCAGTACTATGAGCGGCTGATGATGGTCGAAGGGAACAAGTTTTTTGATATCATCAAGTTGGGAGAGAGAATCGAGGAAGGCATCAAAAACGGTATGGTTACTAACTTTGAAGCCTTACAGGCTACCAACAAAGCTCTGCAATCCGTTGGTGAGTCCAAGAAAAGGGATGTAGGAGCCGTGATAGTGGCACAACAAGCCAAGTCCCCTCCCAAATATCAAGTATACCCCGCACTTTCCTTCACATACCAACCAGCTCCAAGTTACCAAGCACCCTCATCTCAATACCAGACAGCCTCACCCGCCTATCAAGCTCCACCACCCACATATCAGCCTAACTCGCCCAGATATTCCCAACAAGCTTTCGTTTATAAAGCCTACAATTCCCAACCCTCTCACTACCAATCACCACCTAATCGCAAAAATTTCCCGAGACCTCGCCCAAGTTTCGACCGTCGCCCACCAAAATAGTATACTGCCATAGTTGAACCCATTGACCAATTATATGAAAAGCTTAAAGCCGCAGGTTACGTCACACCCATTCCTGCTTTCATCCCTGAGAACCCATCTCAGTGGGTCAACCCAAACAAAACCTGTGCTTACCACTCTGGCATGAAGGGACACTTCATCGAGGAATGTCGTTCCTTGAAGGACAAGATACAGACCTTCATAGATAACAAGATCATTGTAGCCAAGGACCCTGCTCCTAATGTTCGCAATAATCCGCTGCCTGACCATAAGGGTGGTGTCCACATGATTGAGGTCGATGATGACTGGGATCCCGAGGGATCGATTGGGCTGATTGCAGAGGGCGATCCAAAGAATCCTGCAATTACTCTTAATCCGATCATAGTCCAAATGCAGCCATCTGAGGAAGCTGAGGTGAACATTTCCATTGCACTTGAATTTGAATCAAGGCCACCCGCCGAGGGAAAGCCCCAGGCCGATCGAAGTCGAGTTTGTGGTACCCCTCGAAGTTGCAATTCGGCCATCTATAACATATACTCCGGCAAGAATGACCTCACCTATTCCAGTGACAATGTCAACAACGACACCATTTTATTCAGACGCCATTCCGTGGCACTATACCGCTGAAGCAAGGAGGAAAGGTAAAGGCAAGTCTGAAGAAGCCATCGATGCACAAGGTATGACAAGAACTGGCAGAGTTTATACCCCTGAGCATTTGGCCGAGTCTAGCAAGCAGGCCAACAATCGTTCCCCCAACATTGAAACAGGTTCTGATGATCAGTGGAGAAAGATACAAGCTAAAGAATACTAGGTCCTCGACCAGTTAAACAAAATGCCAGCTCAGATATCCATCCTCTCCCTGTTACAAAACTCTAGAACTCACAGGAATGCTTTGTTAAAGGTGTTGAGTGAAGCATACGTATCGGACAATATCACCAGCGGGGAGATGGCCAACATGGTGGGCCAGGTACTGGAGAGCCACAAGATCACATTCCATGAAGATGAGCTACCTCCTGAGGGGTTAGGGCATAACAGAGCACGACACATCACGGTACAATGTGAGGATCATATCATCACAAGGATCCTAATTGATGGGGGTTCCAGTCTCAAAATCTGTACGCTGGTCACGCTCAAGAAATTGGGCAAAAGTTTACATGAGATAAAGGAAGGGGAGATCAACGTAAAAGCCTTCGATGGTTCGCAAAGGTTCACCATGGGAGAAATCACCTTGTGCTTGCAGATGGGACCAACTTGGTTCGATGTAGATTTCCAAGTAATATATGTGCCTTCATATTACAACTTACTATTGTGACGACCTTGGATCCACGTTGCTAGGGCCGTGGCATCAACCCTACACCAAGCTATGAAGTTTGAATTGAATCACCAAGAGGTAATCATTCATGGAAACGGTAGAAACCATATCTATGGTCGTCAGACCTTCTCGGTCATCGATGGAAGGAGGAAGTTGGGTGGAGAAATCTATCATAACATAGATCGTGTTAACGCTATTGACAAAGACAAGTGGTGAGGCAGTAAGACCAAAAGCATATTGAAATGGCAAGGGTACGAGCCGAGTAAAGGGCTCGGTAAGAATCTCCAAGGAATAACAAAGACAATAAAACTCAAGAAGCACGGTACCACTTTTGGTGTAGGGTACGAATACACTTGGAAGGAGTTCAGGGACTGGTCGCCACCATGGAGCGGCCCCTAATACCCATTGGAGCAACCAATACCCCGCATAGAGAAGACTTTCCAGCCAGCCAACGTGATATATGGTACAAACGAAGAAGAAGCGCTAGCGGCAATGAGGGATCTCTTTATGGATGATGAGGATATGGACTGCTGTGTCAACTTTGAAGAGGAGGGGGAGGAAGGCCCTTCCATACACGTCGTGAGCAAGGGATCACATCTCAACAATTGGTCCGTTAGGACAACCAAAGCCCCTCGAGCCTCGGGGTAGCAAGGCTAACAAAACAAACATTATTTACAGTTTATTTATTTAAAGCATTTCCTTCCTTTTCGCATTTTTAATTTCTGCAAGATAGAGATCTTATGTTCAAACAATTACTCATTTTATCAAAGCATTTACTTATATTTACTTTCTACCGTTCCCCCCCCCCCCATTACTTTATTCATACAACATTACTATTACTTATCTTGATGAACCTACGACTGTGACCTGCAACGAGGCAACGCAACAAATGGATTCCGAGTCAGAAGAGGATGATATACCTGAGGATATTATTAAAGAAGTCGAGAACTTTGAGAACAGACCTAAGTCTAATTTGGATGAGACTAAGGTCGTCAACCTGGGAAACGTAGAGAACGTCAAAGAAATACGCATCAGCATTCATCTGTTTCCATACGAAAAGAAGGAATATACGGAATTCTTAAGGGAATATGAGGACGTATTCACCTGGTCATATGACGACATACCTGGCCTCAGTACATCTATTGTGGCCCATAAACTGCCAACAAATCCAACATGCCCACCAATGAAGCAAAAGCTCAGGAAATTAAAACAAGACATGAGCTTGAAACTCAAATAGGAGGTCACCAAACAGATCATCGATGGAGTTCTCTGAGTGGTCGAATATCCTACATGGTTAGCTAACATTGTGCCTGTACCAAAGAAAGATGGGAAGGTCAGCGTCTGCGTCGACTACCGAGATCTTAACCGGGCTAGTCCGAAAGACGACTTCCCCATGCCAAACATACACATCTTAATTGACAACTGTGCCAAGCACAAGCTGCAGTCCATTGTAGATTGTTTTGCTGGTTACCATCAGATTTGGATGGACGAGGAAGATGCTGAGAAAATGGCATTCATTACGCCGTTGGGAGTGTATTGCTACAAGATGATGCCATTCGGTCTGAAGAATGCAGGGGCCACTTACATGAGAGCCAAGACTTCTATATTCCATGATATGATTCATAAGGAGATCGAGGTATATGTGGATAACGTCATCATCAAATCAAAGAAAGCTGTTGATCATATGGAAGATTTGAGAAAGTTCTTCAACAGATTAAGGAAATACAATCTGAAGCTTAACCCTGCAAAATGTGCATTTGGGGTTCCTGCTGGGAAGCTGCTAGGGTTCATTGTCAGTCGTCGAGGAATAGAACTAGATCCATCAAAGGTCAAAGCCATCCAAGAATTTCCGCCACCAAGGAACAAAAAGGATGTTATGAGCTTCCTGGGAAGGCTCAACTATATCAGCCGGTTCATAGCCCAATCCACTGTCATTTGTGAACCAATTTTCAAAATGCTAAGAAAGGATGCTGCCACCAAATGGATTGAGGATTGTCAAAAAGCCTTAGATAGAATCAAAGAGTACCTCTCAACACCACCAGTCTTGGTACCCCCAGAGCCGGGTAAACCCCTATTACTTTACCTGGCCGTATTAGATGGATCTTTCGATTGCGTTCTCGGGGAACATGACGAAACATGGAGGAAAGAGCAAGCAATTTACTACCTCAGCAAGAAGTTTACTCTGTATGAGGCCCGATTTTCTCTATTAGAGCGCACCTGTTGTGCTTTGACTTGGGTCGCACAGAAGCTGAGGAATTATTTCTATGCCTACACAACGTACCTCATATCGAGGATGAATCCTCTCAAATACATCTTTCAGAAGTCCATGCCCACTGGCAAGCTAGATAAATGGCAGATCCTGTTAAGTGAGTTCGACTTCATTTACGTAACTCAAAAGGCGGTCAAGGGACAAGCATTAGCCGATCATCTTGCTGAAAATCATGTGGGCGGAGAATACGAACCATTGAAAACGTATTTCCCCGATGAAGAAGTGTCATTCGTAGGAGAGGACATTGCAGAATCCTACGACTGTTGGAGGATGTTCTTTGATGAGGCCGCAAACTTCAAAGGCGTGGGTATTGGAGCAGTCTTAATTTCAGAAACTGGTCAGCATTATCCAGTATTCGCAATACTCATATTCCCCTGCACCAACAACATGGCCGAATATGAGGCCTGCATCCTTGGGCTCAACTTGGCCATTGACATGAATGTTCAGGAATTATTAGTGATCGGTGATTCCGATTTATTGATACACAAAGTTCAAGGGGAATGGGCGACCAAGAATTCCAAGATACTTCCATACCTACATCCTGTGCAGGAATTGAGAAGGAGGTTCACGAAGATTGAATTCCGGCACGTTCCCAGAATCCAGAATGAGTTCACCGACGCACTGGCCACCTTGTCATCTATGAGCCAGCATCCAGATAAGAACTTCATTGATCTTATCTCGGTGGGGATTCACACTCACCCGGCTTACTGTGCCCACATTGAAGAAGAAGCAGATGGAAAGCCTTGGTTTCATGATATTAAGGAGTACTTGGTAGAGGGAGAGTACCTAAAGCTCGCAAACGCCACTAAAAAGCGCTCTCTACGAAGATTATCAAACAACTTCTTTCACAGCGGAGGAATCCTATACAGGAAGACTCCCGATTTGGGTTTGCTAAGATCTGTCGAAGCAAAGGATGCAATAAAGCTGTTGGAGGAAATACATGTTGGTACATGCAGTCCTCATATGAACGGGTTTGTTCTAGCAAAGAAGATACTTCGGGCTGCTTATTTCTGGATGACCATGGAAGCAGATTGCATCCAGTATGTCCGCAGATGCCATCGATGTCAAATACATGGAGATATGATAAAGGTACCTCCCAGCGAGCTTAATGCAACAAGCTCACCCTGGTCGTTCGCCGCTTGGGGCATGGATGTTATTGGACCAATCGAGCATGTCGCCTCCAACGGACACAGGTTCATTCTGGTTGCCATAGATTATTTCACCAAATGGGTCGAAGCAGCATCTTACAAAGCAGTTACTAAGAAAGCCGTGGCCGACTTTTTCCACGACCGCATTGTTTTTTCGGTTTGGCATTCCAGAGTCAATCATCACCGACAATGGTTCCAATCTCAACAGTGATTTGATGAAAGTAATGTGTGAGACTTTCAAAATCAAGCACAAGAATTCTACAGCATACACACCTCAAATGAACGGAGCCGTTGAGGCTGCCAACAAGAACATCAAGAAGATATTGAGAAAGATGATAGAAAAGCACAAGCAATGGCACGAGAAGTTATTATTCGCCCTACTGGGATATCGCACTACGGTTCGCACATCAACCGGGGAAACTCCTTACATGTTGGTATACGGTACAGAAGCCATCATCCATGCTGAAGTTGAAATTCCATCTTTGAGAATTATACAAGAAGCTAAGCTCAGCGACACAGAATGGGTAAGAAGCCGCTATAAGCAATTGGCCCTCATAGACGGAAAGAGAATGAACGCGGTTTATCATGGTCATCTATATTAGAACAGAATGACCTGAGCCTTCAACAAGAAAGTCAGACTAAGACGATTCACACCGGGGCAGCTGGTGTTAAAGAAAATCTTTCCTCATCAAGACGAAGCAAAAGGGAAATTCTCTCCCAATTGGCAAGGTCCGTACATGGTTCACCGAGTGCTAATAGGAGGAGCACTCATACTGGCAGAAATGGATGGAGAAATTTGGCCAAAACAAATCAATTCAGACGCAGTCAAGCGCTATTATGTGAAATTATTATGCTTCTATCAATGTTGTAAATTGAACTATGCCTGACTTGATTCCCATTCGAGAGGGGATACGTAGGCAACCCTGTGGGTTCGGTCACATTCTAATAAAATTTCCATTTCCCCCACGAATGGAAACTGGGGTAGAATTTTGAGGAGGGACCTCAAAATTCCGAAGCAAGTTTAGCCAAGCACCGCACCAGTAGTAGCTAGAAGCCTTCACCCATCAAACTGGGGCAAATGTTGAGGAGGACCCTCAAATCTCCGCAGCAAGAGAGGTTGCAATGTCTTGAACCGCGTCATGGTCGTCGGTTCATCCAAAGAAAACTATGCTTTCTATATGTTATATCATATTTTATAAAACCATGCATATTTATTTCCCCAAAATAGTTTTTTTTAGCAACGCTACCCCTGTTGTACGAACGAAGTCATCATCATCAAGCAGATAGGCCGATCCGAGCCAGCAGGGATACGAACTAACCCTTCCCTCTACAGAACTCACGATTTTTCTTTGGATGCAGGCACAAATACGGCGAAAGCCCGATACATCCCAATACCCCCACAAGACGCATGTTTCTCAAGGATACACTCTCGAATTCATTGCACATGCCAACGCTTACTACTACCACCATCGCAAACGATACTTCATTCACAACAGTCGTATCATCGCGCTTTATCATCAGCTAAGAACTCTTACTATCACTTTATTTTGTGCATTGCATGAGGCTACCTTTCTGCCTCTCGAGATTAAGCTCTGTCTCCATCTTGAATGAGGTTAAGATCTACCTCAATCTGCATTCACATTGCATAAGGCTAACTTTCTGCCTTCCGAGACTAAGCATTGTCTCTCTGCACTTTTCTCACATTGCATAAGGCTAACTTCTGCCTTCCGAGGTTAAGCTTTACCTCCATCTTCATTCACATTGCATAAGGCTAACTTTCTGCCTTCCGAGACTAAGCATTGTCTCTCTGCACTTTTCTCACATTGCATAAGGCTAACCTCTGCCTTCCGAGGTTAAGCTTTACCTCCATCTTCATTCACATTGCATAAGGCTAACTTTCTGCCTTCCGAGACTAAGCATTGTCTCTCTGCATTTTCTCACATTGCATAAGGCTAACTTTTGCCTTCCGAGGTTAAGCTCTACCTCCATATGTATTCTTTGCATAAGGCTATCATTCTGCCTTCCGAGGTTAAGCTCTACCTCCATCTGTATTCTTTGCATAAGGCTATCATTCTGCCTTCTGAGGTTTCATGCTACCTCTTTCCGCATTTTACTTCATTACGCAACGTTCATTTCTACCTTTTCAAAGCAGTCACCTTTCGTTACATCATTTATTTACGCTTTCTTTCGGGCTAAGCTCTGCCCCTCTTTCCTTTTCGCAATCGCAAGACTAAGCTCTGTCTTTCCAACATCATACTATTGCATTCTTCATGGGCTGAAATATCGCCAACTTGTCCAAAGGTATCATCGTTCAGAGGCACCATCCTCATGGCCCGAGAACATCATTTCATAGCCTGCGGATCTCTCATATTCGACTCGCATATCATTATTCAAAGGCATCATGGTTCGAAGGTACCATCCTCATGGCCCGAGAACATTATTTCATAGCCTGCGAATCCAGCACCAAGCGACTCATGGCCCAGGACATCATCTTAATGGTCCAAAGACATCATTCATAGTCCGACGGGAACTTGCATCATGTTTATATTATGCACAATATACGTTCGTTCTTTATTTGCAGGTAACCCGGCCGGAACAGCCAACCAGGCAAGAGCGGACCGCCCCAGTTCTTCGACACAACCCCGTAAGACCTTCCTACTTTTACCTTACCATGCACCTTGCGTCCTTTCTTGTGAACATCACCGGTATATTACGCCGATGATTCCGGAACTACATGCGGCCTGATTCCTGTAAAACCAGGGGTATGTACGCAGCTCAGAAATAAGGGTGCGGCCGAATTCTATCCCGCAGCTTCATCTCGGTCAAAATTGGCCATCATATCTTTACCCGACAACTCTTGCATCCTTCCCGGGTAAAGAGGGGCAGCTGTTGATACCCAATTTTTCCTCAAATTATTTTCAAATTTGGATATAAGCTTTCAAAATCACTCTCCGCAATATTGAGTATTTTTCCTAATTTTTCCATATTTTATCTAAATTGTTTCCTATTCATTAAATATTGTATATTTTTATAATTTATAAATTGTACCCTAGAATTAATTTCAAAATACTCTCCAGTTCTGTATGTCATTTATAATCACTTGTTATTTATTAAAATACGATTATTGTATAAATTGTCCTATTTAGTTTTAATTACGATCATTTTGCAATTATGGCCTGATTAGTCATTTTCATACCTTTAAAAAAACCGAACTCATGTCTTTTATATTTTAATATTGTCTAATTACTGTAATTATACTTATTTTTAACCTAATTTCATTTTATACAATCATTAGCTATTTTAATTAATTAAGTATCTTATTAAATTGGGTATTTCACAACTAGCCTCTTCCTATTTAACATTTTAGCCACATTTGGATAACCCAATTAAAAAACCCAAAACCCAATTAAATACCCAAACCCAAACACAAAAAAAAAACCAACCCAGACCCCAAACTAACCCGGCCAAATGCCCATTCAATCTGAATCGTTGACCAAGCGAGATCAACGGCCCAGATTATTTGTTACCATAATTAATCTACCCAAAACCCCTCCCTGACTCTCATTTTCCCATCTCTTTCTCTCTCTCTCTTCTGGACCCCTCCGCTCCCAGTTCTCTCTAGATCTTTCTGGCTCCTCATCTTCTCCAATGGCTTTCACCTTCATCTCCGATCACTCCCAGGCTTATCCCCTCAACCACCGGCCACCATGAAGCCGGCTCTCCTGGAATTTCGTCTGTAAGGCCCTGTGAAGCTTCCTCCATGCCAAAGCGGCCATAGAAGCTCCTTCCTGAGTTTTTTCCAGCCTTCTCCGGCGAGGTTCGACTCAGGATGCTCCGGCTACCACCATCCCCAAGTTTCACAGTAGGTTTTATCATCTTCTCCGGTATCTCTGAAACCCTAACTCTGATGCTTCGATTCCTTTTAAAGATCTGTATCAAATCTGGGTATATCCCGATTTCCTTATCATCTTCCTTAAAGATTTTTTGACTTTTATTAAATGACTCTTCATTTTTTAAATTAGGATTTCTTGACCTCTTTCCAAATTGCTTCTCCTTTTCTGGTTTTAGCAGTATTCTATGATTTTTCCATGTCTAGGCATTTAGTTGAATGTTTCTCTTTATTTCATGTTGAAACCCCTAAGTTTTTCGGCTCTAATCGTTGAGTCTGAGTCTGTCTTATGATAATGTGTTCGCTTAACTTGTTTGTGTGCTTGTTTCTTTGAATACTCTGAGTTCATGTGATTTTATCCCCCATCCTGTTCATTAGGGCCTTGGTTCTTTGCTTCTCTTGACCATATTAGGTTTGATTTGTCAAATCTCTTTAATCTTTCAGCATGCTCTAGTTTAAATCCTTGGTTTTGTAAGGCTTTTTGCCTTATTGTACCTGTTAGGGTTCCCAAGTGGATCCTTTTGCCTATTATGGGTGTGCAGTCTGGTTAATTTCCTTTAATTAACGATCTTCTTGTTTGAATCCCTAATTTCCTGTAATTTGTACCTGTGACTAATCTTGTGTGTTGATTTCCTTACTAATTTCAACTTTCAAAATGTTTTCTTTCCTTAATTGTGGTCGACTATGTTACCAGCTGACTCCTAATTGCTTTCCTTATTAGAATTGGTTGAACCTAGCCTTAATTGTCTGTTCTATGCATACTAAGCTTGACTCTTTCCTTAATAGTCTGGTACTGATTTTATTACCTTATGTGTCATATATATTACCGTTTGAATAGGAATCTCTTAACTTAAGGGCTTACTGATTGATACGAGTTATTTAATTATCATGATACTTTGATCCTTCCTTTATTTAATTATTTATAGTCTTCTAATTACCTTATATGATTTGGGTTCTTTACCATTTTGGAGTTTGAATCCCATAATTCAAGGGAACCAAGTACCTCCTCACAACTGATTTGATTCTATCTGCATTCTAACCATATTTTGTGGTTCTTACCTTATCTGATCATCTGTTTTCAACTATATATACCCTTACTCTTGCATTAAACAACACAAGTCGAACCTTACTCAATTCTCTATATACTACTCTTTTGTGTTCTACTTCTCTTGGCTCTCTCTCTCGTCTCTATTGTTACTCTTTACTGCTTACTATTAGCCGGCTGCTAAGCCAAGGCTAATACTGTGCTATTCACTACCCTCCTCTGCTGCTCTTTACATACATCATTGGTATGTCCTAGTTAATATTACTGTACTCTAAAAAACATGCGTCAATTTTGTTTAAGGTTCTTACTGTTTTTTTTGTGCTTCTATTTTTGGTTTTATTGCTTACCATGTAACTAGCATGCCTAAATCCTTTTATGATCTCTCTTCTTCTTCTAGCTTAACACAAACTCCTTCTCTATTCTCTGTGGTTCATTAAGTCTATGGGATCATTTGACTATGTGGTTATTGTCTCTTTTCTCTTTGCATGTCTAGCATATTTGTGTGTCTTCTTTTTTCATCTGTCTAGCCTCTCTTATGTGATTCCTTTAGTAGTCATATAATGTTTTCTATCTCCATGAGCGTATCCCTAATATGTGATGAACTTGTAACTAAAATTGGCTATCCACTGCCCTATTGCTTGTCTCCTGAATCCCCTTTCCTGTTTGTGTTTGTTTGCTTGGAACTCCACTGAGTTATGATTAGTGTTGTTACTCCATATTTCAGAATTATTTCCTCTATTAGTCTATAAGTGATTTCAAAATTCCCTTTGCTTAACCTATTTTAGCTCTTCAAACAATTCCTAAATCTTTAGATTTCACCCCCCTCAGTATGTGCATCGCTTAGGGACCATGAATTCCCTCTAAACCTTGAGACACTGAGGTAAGGGTATCCTACACTGTACTTGTTTAACCATGGGCATCTGCTGGGTGCTGGTATTGGCCAGGGCCTTCATTAAGGCCTTTGGGAACTTTGCCGCACCCAGGTAGATGTAAGGCTGTAGATGGGAGAGAGGGTGATCCTGGAAGATTGGACCTGATTGAAGGCTCCATATAGAATAACTTCTTGTTTTCCTTTTCATTATTGTAATTCATTTTTTATGGTATGTAATAATTTGTAAACGAATGATGAGGCTTGATAGTGAATATGGGGTGTTATGCATGACTAGCTTAGGTAAATGGATAGAAAACATGCATATAGGACCTTACTCACTTATTTGTGCATTAGATAACATGCATTTCACATATTAGAAATCCTGTTTTAGGACTTCCACCTTCAGCATGTTATTATACTCATTTCATGCTTCTGATCAGTTAGTAAACAAGCAACGTCAACTGTCAAAAAGTCATTGCTGCATTTTCATCTTAGAAACCATGTTTTTAGGAACTTCTATGTGTATTAGATATCCTATTGCTTAAGATATTTCACTCGTTGAGTTGCAATTGCTAAAATGTCTAACTAGCCTGCTTAATCTAATAACCCGTAAAATATGGACAATTTGTTTGACACATTTTCCTGCAAGTATATCCCTTAAAATCAGACTTAAATATGCATGTTCACCTTTGATATAATTAGGCAATATAGGCGACGCTTAGGCAAACCTTAGGCCTAATACGTATTAACATCAAAGCGATTTTGTTCTTCTAGTTTTATCACTTCCATTAAACATTTTGAACCCTGTTGTTCCTACTTTCGTTTATCTCACTGAAGCTCATTTACTTTACTAAAACTCCAGCTCTATATCTTAAACAATCTTGAAGTTGTGCATATGTTCCCTCTTACTGATTTTCACTAATGCTTGTCCTATCATATTTTTTCAAACTACTGGGTTTTCAAAATGCTTCATTCTTCTCCAAATCGTGCCATCTCGAATCCTTATTTGTATGCCTTTCAAAGTCACTATGTTTGATACCATTTTACTGCTCTTTTACTACATTTCTTTGAACACTAATAGTTGTTTCTTTGTGTTGAGCCACTGCATTTAATTACTTATCTTTATGAAATCATTTCAAACCCATGCTTCAATAACTTCCATCTATGTTTACTAAAGTCGTAATCACTGTTTACTCCTAAGTTTGCTGCTGCTCCAGTCACTTATCACTACTTTACTCCCAAAAAAATAGGCTCATAAAAACACTGCACTTCTAAGTTCGTACCATTATCTCTTATTGCGATATTTCAGCAAATCAGTTATTTTCGAATCATTCAATCTCAATCAAAACCTTTGCTCTCATTAATTTTTTTTTTTTTAAATTAGATTCTTTTGATTTACTGTTTTTATTGTTTTATCCTAAAATTCCTGTTTTAAACTCTTATCATTGAGACTTTAAGTGTATTTGAGACGTGCCAATTATATGTCTACCTATGGAGGTATCTATGAGCTTTTATTTGTCCATATGTGTTCCTTCATATGTGAAGTCTTACTTGTTATACTTGTCGCCTAGTATTTTATCCTTTAAACCTAGGATGTCCAGCCTAGCACTCACATTGTAGGATTAGTGGTCCTAATCACCCTCCAGGACTCATAGGATGGGACGGGTAATGGCACAAAATAATATTTCGTAACCAACATGCGCTTTAAATAACCTTACGGGGTGGGAAGGGTAGAATACGGATATGATGACCGGTGCGCTAATACCACTTGTTGCCGCCTCCTCGAGGTGTGACATACCGGGTATTGCATTGAAGTGATCCGTATTATTTTAAACCTAGGATAATTCTTTTCAAATGTTTGTGTTACTCAAAAACCTTTAAAGATTTTCAAACTTGTTCTAAATCCCCTCATATGTGAACCTTATTTGTTACTTGCTCGCCGTCCAAATTCATAAAACTTATTGGCTGAGACCCACAGTTGAGGATCCTGAGGGGCGCCTAATACCTTCCCCTTGGGATAATTTCAAGCCCTTACCCAGTCTCTCGTAACGCAAACTAGTTCATGAGTTATCAACTCTAGGTGCCCTAACGCACCATAAAAATCGTTAGGTGGCGACTATTCCTTAAAGCTCTTCCTTTAAGGAGTTTTCCAAAATGTCATCAACTCGATCTCTCCGTACCTAACCCGCACGATAGAAAAAGGGGGCGCGACACGTGGGTCAGCTTATATATTATCATTATCGAGTCAGCAAACGAGTCGTAGGCATGATGCACGATTGTGGGCAACTTATCATTATCGAGTCAGCACACGAGTCGCAGACTGGATGCGCGATCGTGGGTCAGCTTATCATTATCGAGTCAGCACACGAGTCGCAGGTATGATTCGCGATCGTGGGTTAGCTTATGACCTCAGTCCTTATGACCACCCTTATGACTCCGGCCGGTTGTCTTGTTCTAGTATTGTATTATCACTTGAGTCTGAGTCACTTATAGTGGGATTGACAAGTATTGTGTAAACGGAGGATTTGGCACTTGCAGTTCATTTTCAGTTGTTACTTGGATTACATTATTTGCTTATGTACTTGTTGATTTCTTCTTCACATGCCTAATGCTTTAGCCATAAATCTTTTTATATTATATTGATGGACCTTAGTTAGTATCTAGTAGACCTCTCGTCACTACTCCTTCGAGTTTAGATGGGATACTCACTAGGTACATATTTATTTATGTACTCATGCTGCACTTCTTCTTCTTCTGTACTTGACTGTACAGGTCCGGAGGTTCGTACTTGTGATGTCACGCCCCGAAATCCCACATTCGGCCATGACTGCGTCTAACGTTGAACCCGCTAGACAAGCCAACGTTTGAAGTAATTTAAACTCATTAACAACAAATAAGAACAAGATAACTAAAATACAACATAGGATTTTTGAAATGCAACCCGTAAACAAATCCCAGAACTGGTGTCACATACTCACGGACTTTCTAGGAGGTTACTACAACAAAATGTCTGAAAATAAATACATAAGACTGTCTTTGAAATACAAAGTAAGACAGAGCTGAAAGTGGAAAGTAGAAGGTGACGCCAAGGCCCACGAACATCTGCGGGTCTACCTCGAGTCTCCTGTGTGACGGAATGAGATGCTCTGATCGTCAGTGATCCCCAGGTCCGGCTGCGTAATTTGCACAACATAAAGAAGTGCAGGTGTAGCCTCAGTACAACCGACCCCATGTACTGAGTAAGTGTCGAGCCTAACCAGTGACGAGGCTAGGACCAACACTATATATGTACTAGCAGGAAAAATGACAACAGAGATAAGCAAGTAAGACAGATACGGGGAGAACATGCTGG
>ML286881.1:19238-39513 GCA_005239495.1 Nicotiana undulata | reverse complement strand
GGCCTAGCTGTGGTTCAGCTTGTATCTACGGCCTTACCTCATATCGCTGTTATATTCCGCATTATAATTGTTATAAATTGTAAATAACTAGAATATCGAGTTCTGGGGTAGTATCTCCTAAGGATTTATATGTTGGCTTGCCTAACCTCACCGTTAGGTGCCATCACGACCTGAACCGGGTTTTGGTCGTGACAACCTTTTTGAGAACAAAGTCCCCAATCTTGAAGTATCTGAGATGAGCTTCCCTATTATAGTATCGCTCAATAATTTGATTCTGAGCTGCCATTCTTATTAGGGCCGCTACTCTCATTTCCTCGAGTAAGTCTAAATTCTTTCTTATCTCTTCATCATTTAATTCCTCAGTTGCTTGTGTAAATCTTGTACTTGGTTCATGATGTGTTGCAGAATTTCGGCACTTTTGATACCAATTACATAGACTTTAGCTCGTCTTTCAATGCATTTTTCGTTAATTCCTATGAAGATTCGGTTTTTTGTAGTGCATGAGACTTGAAGACCCAAAAACATGGAAAAGAAGACGAAAAGCCACAAAAGGGCAGGAATGCAGCAAGAATGCTGCA
The DNA here is from genome assembly GCA_005239495.1 of Nicotiana undulata. Classification (NCBI taxonomy): domain Eukaryota; kingdom Viridiplantae; phylum Streptophyta; class Magnoliopsida; order Solanales; family Solanaceae; genus Nicotiana; species Nicotiana undulata. Next base: position 38,935 of record ML286881.1, on the reverse strand, counting down.
ACAAAAGTAATATGCAGACCGCATACTCACCGCAAACAAAAGTAGATTTTTGGCCAATTGATGATCAGAATGTGCGGTCTATTATGCGGTCGCATAACACTTCTGCGGACTGCATAATGACCACACAATTGCAATTGAAGAATATGTGTAGAACTTCTGCGATGGAATATGCGGTCACACACCTGATATGAAAATCACATAATGGAAATGTGGTGGAAAGCTGGCCACTGGACATGAGATTCTGCGATGCATGTGTCAATTATGCGGACCGCATACATGGTCTGCGACCAGTATGCTGTCACAAAAGGGCTCTGCCGGGAAAATTTTGTCCAATCTTGACCACACATTTTAGTCCACTATAAATAGATTTACTAGGGTTTTGTGGGTTATCTTGTCTGAAAAAGAGGCAATATTGAAGGCATTGAATACTACATTATTTTGGAAACTTTTGAAGAGAGAATCTTGTACTTTTGTAAGCCTTATGACTTAAATTATTATTTTATCTTTGTATTTTAGTATGAGTATCTAGTTTTAAATACTTAAGTTGTGGACCTTAAATGGTTGTAATATTTGTCACGACCCAATTCTCCCTCCGACTGGGTCTTGTGACTGCACCTAGTCTAGACGACTAGGTAAGCCTATTCCTTACGAAAAATTAAGATAAAACAGGTAGAATAGTAGTAAGTGATATAAATCATAATAAAGTCGATGCCGCTCGGCATTTACAGTTTACTTTACCCAGAACCCGGAATATCACAATACATCACAAGCTAACTCTACGGCTCAATATGTACATCTGGAAAGGAAAAGACCGTATAGTTTCATCTACAAGTTCTACTACATCAAGATAAGAAGGGGACTCGGTGATCTGCGGACGTTGCAGATTATACCTCGAGTCTCCTAATACTGCTGCTGCTGGCTAGGTGAGATACCGTGTACTAGGACCTGGATCTGCACATGGGGCAAACATGCGCAGAAGGGCGTGAGTAGTCCACATTCGGTACTCAGTAAGTGCCAAGCCTAACCCCAGTCAAGTAGTGACGAGGTGAGGTAGAGGCCCTACTGAGATTTGCAAAATGACAGATATAGTAAGCAAGTAAATAAAACAGGTGATAATCAACAAAAATAATGAGTAAAGACTAGCAAGGACATTATAACTAAATGCTCAGATCAACGCAGTATATATAAAGCTCTGTAAGAAAGTAAAGGTGCAATGCAATGTAATATGAGGGAAAGGCTCAGGTCTCCACCCGCAATCCCTATGTATGTAATGCAGAATGAGGGAAAGGCTCAGGTCTCTGCCCGCAATCCCTATGTATGCAATCCGGAATGAGGGAAAGGCTCAGGTCTATTCCCACAATCGCTATGTATGCAATGTAATATGAGGGAAAGGCTCAGGTCTATGCCCGCAATCCCTGTATGCAATGCAGTATGAGGGAAAGGCTCAGGTCTATGCCCGCAATCCCTATGTATGCAATGTAGTATGAGGGAAAGGCTCAGGTCTATGCCCGCAATCCCTATGTATGGGATGCAACATGAGGGAAAGGATCAGGTCTATGCCCGCAATCCCTGTATGCAATGCAGTATGAGGGAAAGGCTCAGGTCTGTGTCCGCAATCCCTATGTATATATACGCAATATGAAGAAAAAATCTCAAAATAGCATAGTTTTAGGAAAAAGAACCAGTTAGAAATCTCGGAGTAAAATCCTTAAATGAGTTTCAAATAATAGTAACGATCGGAAATCAATTAGAAATCAATTTACCAGGATAAAATCTTAAGTTATTCTGCAGTTCAAACCGATAACAGTAATAATAGAGTTGGAAATGAGGTATTGTGTGGAAAGAAGTATGGAATTTCAACAAAAATATCCCGTGCACGCGCTCGTCACCTCACGTTCACGGGGTTTTATAGCAAAACCAGTTAAAAAGGCCTAAGGGAGATTCCCCAACACAGAGTTAGGCAAGTCACTTACCTCAACTGTGCAAATCAACCACTAATCACTCTCTTGCCACGAGTATCCAACTCCGGGTGGCCCAAATCTATTCAATTTGATGGTATAATGTAAATATAAATTCAAGAAATCAAAGTAACTAATTATTTCGGAACTAAAACGCGAAATTAGAAAATTTGATCAAAACGCCCCTTGGGCCCACGTCTGGGAATCGGGTAAAATTTATATTTTCTGAACCCTTATTCACTCACGAGTATAACCATATGAAAATCTCTCACATCCGAGGTCAAATACCAAATCAAAACCCCAAAACTCGGTCTAGGAAGTTTCTTCCAATTTTCCCCAATTTCAACTCAAAAATCTCAAATATAAGGGCGGAATTGAAGACTAGAGTAATGGAAATTATCCTAGGATGGTTAGGAATAACTTACCTAAAATGCCCAGATGTAAAAGCCTCCAAGAATCGTCTCTCCTGAGCTCCCACAACTCAAAGATGGTGAAATAACATGAACCCTCGGATTTTGGAATTAAGCACACAGGGATCTCGCACATGCGGTCCCTTCAACCACACCTGCAAAAAAGGCATCGCAGGTGCGGGTTTTACTTAAGCTGGACGATGGTCGCACCTGCGGGCCTTTTGTCCCTGTTGCGGCTCCGCACCCGCGGAAATCCAATCGCACCTGCGGAGACATGGAAGGCCTGGCCCAACCTCGCACCTGCGGCTAAGGGGCCGCTCCTGCGAGCTCGCACCTGCGGGAATTCCATCGCAGGTGCGGACACACCAGAAGAAGATCTGGTTCAGCTGAGTTCCAAGTCCAAAATTCCCCCGTTAAGCATCCGGAACAACCCCGAGGCCCCCGGGACCTCAACCAAAACCAACAACTGACCCCAATACCCTATCCAAACTTGGTCGGGCCTTAAAAACACGTCCCCTAACATCACAATATCCAAAAATGCATAGATTCAAGCCTAGGAGCTTAAGAATTTTAAAGAATTCACCTCCGACGCCGAACCCCATCTAAACTCGTCCGAATGACCTCAAATTTTGCACACATGTCATAAATGACATTCCGGACCTGCTGTCACCTTCAAAATTCCATTCCGAGTCCGATATCAAAATATCACCTATCAGCCTAAATCGCCGAAATTCTAACTTTCGCCAATTCAAGCCTAAATCTACGTCTGGCCTTGAAAACACAATCCGAACACGCTCCCAATCCCGAAATCACCCAACGGAGCTAACGGAGTCAACAAATTCATCTTCACACAGCTCTCACTACGGTCCAATTTCTAAGGTTAAAGCTCACCTTAAAGGACTATATGTCCAAAAACACTCCAATTTTCATCACTCGATGCTCCAACTCGATCCATTAACATAATAAAACATGGGAGGAACAATTATCAGGGAATCGGGGCACTAACTCTCAAAACGACCGGCCAGGTCGTTACATTCTCCCCCTCTTAAGAAAATCGTTCATCCTCGAACGAGTATAGAAACATACCTAAAGCTGTGAATAGATGAGGGTACAGGCTCCGCATGTCCTGCTCGATCACCCAAGTCGCCTCCTCGACCAGATGACCTCTCCACTGCACCTTGAGTGAAGCAATATCCTTCGATCTGAGCTTTCTAACCTGCCTGTCCAAAATGGTCAAAGGCTCCTCAACATATGATAGATCCTTGTCCAACTGAACTGAGCTGAAATCCAAAACATGAGTCGGGTCACCGTGATACTTCCGGAGCATGAACACGTGGAATACCGGATGAACACCCTCTAGGTTAGGAGGCAATGCCAACTCATAAGAAACCTCCCCAACCCGCTGTAATATCTCAAAAGGGCCAATGAACCTCAGACTCAGCTTACCCTTCTTCCCAAATCTCATGACGCCCTTCATCGGCGACACCCGAAGCAAAACCTGATCACCAACCATGAATGCCAAGTCGCGAACTCTACGATCTGCATAACTCTCCTGCCTAGACTGAGCTGTGCGAAGTCTATCCTGAATCACCTTTACCTTGTCCAAGGCATCCTGAACCAAATCTGTACCCAATAATCGGGCCTCGCCCGGCTCGAACCATCCAACTGGAGACCTGCACCGCCTACCTTATAAAGCCTCAAACGGCGCCATCTGAATGCTGGACTGATAGCTATTATTATAAGCAAACTCTGCAAGGGGCAAGTACTGATCCCATGATTCTTCAAAATCTATCACACAAGCACGGAGCATATCCTCCAAAATCTGAATAGTGCGCTCGGACTGTCCGTCCGTCTGGGGGTGGAATGCTGTACTGAGATCAATCTGGGTACCCAGCTCACTATACAAGGCTCTCCACAAGTGCAAGGTGAACTGATGACCTCGATCTGAAATAATAGATACCGGCACACCATGCAACCGGACTATCTCCCGAATGTAGATCTAAGCCAACCTATTCGAGGAATACGTAGTCAACACCGGAATGAAATGGGCTAACTTTGTCAGTCGGTCCACAATAACCCAACTGGCATCATACTTCCTCAAAGTTCGAGGAAGTCCAACTACAAAATCCATGGTAATCCGCTCCCACTTCCACTCTGGAAGCCTCATCTGCTGAAGTAATCCTCCCGGTCTTTGATGTTCACACTTGACCTGCTGACAATTGAGGCATCTGGCTACGAACTCCACTATATCCGTTTTCATCCTCCGCCACCAGCAGTGCTGTCTCAGATCCTGGTACATCTTCGCGGTACCGGGATGAATGGAGTACCGCGAGCTATAGGCCTCCTCAAGGATCAACCTCCGCAGTCCATCTACGTCAGGTACACGAATACAACCCTGTAGTATCAACACACCATCATCATCTATGGTCATATCTCTTAAACCATCCCGCTGAACTCTATCCCGAAGAGCTCGAAGGTCGGGATCATCATACTGGCACTCTCGAATGCGGTCATAAAGAGAAGATCGAGCAACAACACAAGCGAAAACCCGATGAGGCTCGGAAAGGTCCAACCTCTCGAACTGGCTGGCTAAAGACTGAACATCCAAAGCTAAGGGCCTCTCAGCTGCATGAAGTTATGCCAAACTACCCAAGCTCTCCGCCCGACGACTCAGGACATCGTCCGCCATGTTGGCCTTCCCTGGGTGATATAATATGGTGATTTCATAATCCTTGAGTAACTCCAACCACCTACGCTGACGCAAATTTAGATCCTTCTGCTTGAATATGTGCTACAAACTCCGGTGATCCGTATATATCTCACAGGGAACATCGTATATATAATGACGCCATATCTTTAAGGCGTGAAAAATCGCTGCCAACTCAACGTCATGAACAGGGTATTTTCTCATGTACCTTCAACTGTCTGGACGCGTAGGCAATCACCCTACCGTCCTGCATCAACATCGCTCCCAAGCCAATCCTCGAAGCATCACAATAGACTGTATAGGACTCTGAACTAGTAGGTAGTACTAACACTGGAGCTGTAGTCAAGGCTGTCTTGAGCTTTTGAAAGCTCTCCTCACACTCCTCAATCCAAATAAAAGGTGCGCCCTTCTGGGTCAATCTAGTCATGGTTGCTAAAATTGACGAAAAACCCTCCACGAAATGGCGATAATACCCGGCCAAACCAAGGAAACTACGGATCTCAGTAGCTGAGGACGGTCTGGGCCAACTCTGCACTGCCTCCACCTTCTTCGGATCTACCTTGATCCCATCTGAAGATACCACATGGCCTAAGAATGCCACAGAATCAAGCCAAAATTCACACTTAGAGAACTTGGCATACAATGTCTTCTCTCTCAAGGTCTGAAGCACGGTCCTCGAGTGCTGCTCATGGTCCCCCCCGCGACCGAGAATATACCAAAATGTCGTCAATGAATAAAATGATGAAAGTATCAAGATGAGGCCGAAATACGCTGTGCACCAGGTGCATGAAAGTTGTTGTGGCATTGGTCAGCCCGAATGACATAGCAAGGAACTCGTAGTGACCATATCTAGTCCGGAAAGCAGTCTTCGGGATGTCCGACTCCCGAATCTTCAACTGATGATAACCCGAACGAAAATCAATCTTGGAGAATACCCTGGCACCCTGAAGCTGGTCAAACAAGCCATTAATGCGGGGCAATGGGTATCTATTCTTCAATGTCACCTTATTCAACTGTCTGTAATCAATACACATCCGCATTGTCTCATCCTTCTTTTTCACAAACAGCACCGGGGTACCCCAAGGCGATACACTAGGCCTGATGAACCTCTTATCAAGAAATTCCTGTAACTGTTCCTTCAACTCAGGAGGAGCCATGCGATAGGGAGGAATGGAAATAGGGTGAGTGTCAGGCAGTAAATCAATGCTAAAGTCAATGTCTTTGTCGGGCGGCATACCCGGAAGGTCAGCTGGAAAAACATCGGGATAATTGCTCACAACTGAGACTGAATCATTTATAGGGGTGTTGGCACTAACATCTCTCACATAGGCCAAATAAGCATCACACCCCTTTGCAACCATCCGCTGAGCTTTAAGAAAAGAAATGACTCGACAAGGAGTATACTCTAGTGAACCCCTCCACTCTAATCTCGAAAATCCTGGCATAGCCAGCGTCACAGTTTTGGCGTGACAATCAAGAATAGCATAGTGGGGCGACAACCAGTCCATGCCCAAAATAACATCGAAATCTACCATACTGAGTAATAATAAATCAGCCCTGGTCTCAAAACCACTGATAGAAATCAAACACGACCGATATATGCGGTCCACAACAAGAGAATCTCCCACAGGAGTAGAAATATATACGAGGGAACTCAAAGAATCCCGAGATATCCCCAAATGAGAGGCAAAATAAGATGATACATATGAATATGTGGAACCTGGATCAAATAGTACCGATGCATCCTTATGACAAACGGGGACAATACCTGTGATGACTGAATCTGAAGCGATGGCCTCGGATCGAGCTGGAAGGGCATAGTATTTGTCCTGACATCCCCCTCTAGGACGAACTCGTCCTCCCCGACCTCCACCTCGAGCTGCCTGAGATGGTGGGGTTGCAGCTGGGGCTGGAAGTATGGCTGGGGGACCTGGTGGCAGACGTGGAACCTGATAAGTCACTGGTGGTGCACCCCTCCTAACTCTACGGAAATCCTTGATTACATGACGAGGGTCACAACATCCAAAACAACCCCTTTGAGGGCGTGGCTGCTGCTGCTGACTCTGAACTGGCCTGCTGGACTGGTTGATGATAGCACCTCGAGAAGGAGGCGCCTGAGATATTGGGGGTGCATAATAAGGCTCCCGAGGTCTAGGAGGTACTGGAATACCATCGGCTGCTGGGAGAGCTGAATGTACCGGGCGAATCACAAAACCCCTACCAAAGCGTGCTGCTGGTGCACGAGCTCCTGAGAAATGACCCGTCCCTCGAGACCTCTTGGCCTCTCTCTCCTCTCTGTCATGGGTCAACATACTCTCAATCCTCCTAGCGATGCTCACGACCTGCTGGTAAGTGATATCAGTCTCCAACTCCCTGGACATATTGGTATGAATGCTAGGATGGAGTCCCTCAATAAAACGGCGAACTCTCTCTCTCTGACAGTAGATACCAAAGGTGATGCATGTCGTGCCAAGTCATTGAACCGGATTGCATACTCTGACACGGTCATAGTAGCCTGGCGTAGCTGCTCAAACTCTGCACGCCAAGCATCCCTGAGACTCTGAGGGACAAACTCCAGCAAGAACATATCAGAAAACTGAGCCCAAGTAAGTGAGGCTGCCTCGTCCGGAATACTAAGCTCAAATGCACGCCACCACTGATAGGCTGCTCCTCTTAGCTGAAAAGTAGTGAAAGAGACCCCACTGGTCTCCACAATACCCATGGTACGAAGTATGCGATGACATTCCTCAAGAAAACCAAGAGCGTTATCTGAAGCTAAACCGCTGAACTCAGGTGGGTGGTACTTCTTGTACCTCTCAAGATGGAGCTGCTCAGACTTCGATACAGCTTCCCTGGCCTCAGGCTGAACTGGAGCTGCTGGAGGCATAGGAATATACTCTAGCACCTGCCCCATGTGAACCCTCTGATCAGGAGTACGGGCTGCGGGAGTCTATGCCCCTCTCCCGGCCTGGGATGTAGCTGGGGCTATCGGAAGTAACCCCGCCTGAGACAGAGTACTGAAGGCACTCAAGAACTGAGCTAAGGTCTCCTGGAGGGCTGAAGTAATAGAAGGAACCTCCGGTGCCCCTCCATCTGTAGCTGCTGGGGGATCCTCCGCCACTGCTCTAGCCATTGCTCGGGATGCACCGCATGCTCGTCCCCTGCCCCGACCCCTGCCTCTGGTGGCTCTGGCTGGGGGCTCGGGTGCCTGATCGTCGGTATATTTGGTGCGAGTGCAAACAATCTGTAAGCAAGAATAGAATAGAGTTTAAGAATTTTGGTAGTAGTAATCAGCACGAGAAGGGATTCCAAGAAGCATGATCTTTCTTAATAGTTACATAGCCTCTCGAAGATAAGTACGGACGTCTCCGCACTGATCCGCGAGACTCTAATAAACCGGCTTGTGATGTTGTGACTCCTAGTAACCTAGACACTCTAATACCAACTTGTCATGACCCAATGCTCCCTCCGTCTTGGTCTCGTGACAGCACCTAGTCTAGACGACTAGGTAAGCCTATTCCTTACGAATAATTAAGATAAAACATGTAGAATAGCAGTAACTGATATAAATCATAATAAAGTCGATGCCGCTCCGCATTTACAGTTTACTTCACCCTGAACCCGAAATATCACAATACATCACAAGCTAACTCTACGGCTTAATATGTACATCTGGAAAGGAAAAGACTGTATAGTTTCATCTACAAGTTCTACTACATCAAGATAAGAAGGGGACTCAGTGATCTGCGGACGTTGCAGATTATACCTCGAGTCTCCTGATACTGCTACTGCTGGCTAGCTGAGATACCGCGTACTAGGACCTGGATCTGCACATGTGGAAAACATGCGCAGAAGGGCGTGAGTACTCCACATTCAGTACTCAGTAAGTGCCAAGCCTAACCCCAGTTAAGTAGTGGCGAGGTGAGGTAGAGGCCCTACTGAGATTTGCAAAATGACAGATATAGTAAGCAAGTAAATAAAACAGGTGATAATCAACAAAAATGATGAGTAAAGACTAGCAAGGACAGTATAACTAAATGCTCAGATCAATGCAGTATATATAAAGCTCTGTAAGAAAGTAAAGGTGCAATACAATGCAATATGAGGGAAAGGCTCAGGTGTCCGCCCGCTATCCCTATGTATGCGATGCAGAATGAGGGAAAGGCTCAGGTCTCTGCCCGCAATCCCTATGTATGCAATGTGGAATGAGGGAAAGGCTCAGGTCTATGCCCGCAATCCCTATGTATGCAATGCAGTATGAGGGAAAGGCTCAGGTCTATGCCCGCAATTCCTGTATGCAATGCAGTAAGAGGGAAAGGCTCAGGTCTATGCCCGCAATCCCTATGTATGCAATGCAGTATGAGGGAAAGGCTCAGGTCTATGCCCGCAATTCCTGTATGCAATGCAGTAAGAGGGAAAGGCTCAGGTCTATGCCCGCAATCCCTATGTATGCAATGCAGTATGAGGGAAAGACTCAGGTCTATGCCCGCAATCCCTATGTATGTGATGCAGTATGAGGGAAAGGCTCAGGTCTATGCTCGCAATCCCTGTATGCAATGCAGGATGAGGGAAAGGCTCAGGTCTATGCCTGCAATCCCTATGTATAAATACACAATATAAAGAAAAAATCTCAAATTAGCGTAGTTTTAGGGTTTTAGGAAAAATAACCAGTTGGAAATCTCGGAGTAAAATCCTTAAATCAGTTTCAAATAATAGTAACGATTGGAAAATCAGTTAAAAATCAATTTACCAGGATAAAATCTTAAGTTATTATGCAGTTCAAACCGATAACAGTAATAATAGAGTTGGAAATGAGGTATTGTGAGGAAAGAAGTATGGAATTTCAATGAAAATATCACGTGCATGCGCTCGTCACCTCACGTACACGGGGTTTTATAGAAAAACCAGTTAAAAATGCCTAAGAGAGATACCCCAACACAGAGTTAGGCAAGCCACTTACCTCAATTGTGCAAATCAACCGCTAATCACTCTCTTGCCACGAGTATCCAACTCTGGGTGGCCCAAATCTATTCAATTTGATGGTATAATGTAAATATAAATTCAAGAAATCAAAGTAACTAGTTATTTCGGAACTAAAACGCGAAATTAGAAAATTTGATCAAAACGCCCCTCGGGCCCACTTCTCTGAATCGGGTAAAATTTATATTTTCTGAACCCTTATTCACTCACGAGTATAACCATACAAAAATCTCTCAAATCGGAGGTCAAATACCCAATCAAACCCCAAAAATCGGTCTAGGAAGTTTCTTCCAATTTTCCCCAATTTCAACTCAAAAATCTAGAATTTAAGGGTGGAATCATCGAAATTAACCTAGGATGGTTAGGAATAACTTACCTAAAATGCCCAGATGTAAAAGCCTCCAAGAATTTTCTCTCCCGATCTCCCATAACTCAAAGATGGTGAAATAACATGAACCCTCGGATTTAGAATTAAGCATACAGGGATCTCGCAAATGCGGTCCCTTCAACCGCACCTGCGGTACCACACCTGCGGAAAAGGCATCACAGGTGCGGGTTTCACTTAAGCTGGACAGAGGTCGCACCTGCATGCCTTTTGTCGCGGGTGCGGCTCCGCACCTGCGGAAATACAATCGCACCTGCGGAGACTGGGAATGCCTGGCCCAACCTCGCACCTGCGGCTAGGGGGCCGCTCCTACGAGCTTGCACCTGCGGGAATTCCATCGCAGGTGCGGAAACACCAGAAGAAGATCTGGTTCAGTTGAGTTCCAAGTCCAAAATTCCTCCGTTAAGCATCCGGAACAACCCCGAGGCCCCCGGACCTCAACCAAAACCACCAACTGACCCCAATACCCTATCCAAACTTGGTCAGGCCTTAATATTATGTCCCCTAACATAAAAATATCCAAAAATGCATAGATTCAAGCCTAGGAACTTAGGAATTTTCAAGAGTTCACCTCCGACGCCGAACCCCGTCTAAACTCGTCCGAATGACCTCAAATTTTGCACACAGGTCATAAATGACATTCCGGACCTGCTGTTGCCTTCAGAATTCCATTCCGAGTTCGATATCAAAGTCTCACCTATCGGCTGAAATCGCCAAAATTCTATCTTTCGCCAATTCAAGCCTAAATATATGTCTGGTCTTGAAAACACAATCCGAACACGCTCTCAATCCCGAAATCACCCAACGGAGCTAACAGAGTCAACATATTCCCATTCCGGATCTGTCTTCACACAGCTCTCGCTACGGTCCAATTTCTAAGGTTAAAGCTCACCTTAAAGGACTATATGTCCAAAAACACTCCAATTTTAATCACTCGACGCTCCGACTCGATCCATTACCATAATAAAACATGGGAGGAGTGTTATAAGGGAATCAGGGCGCTAACTCTCAAAACGACCGGCCATGTCGTTACAATATTAATAGGTGCTTACCATTTAATATATATAAAGGTTCGTTGATATTTATTCATTTCTCATGCTTCATTATTGTTGGTGGTTGCAAACATTAACTAATTCCATTTTACTCTTTCTTTACTTGGAAAAATGGGTTAGGGTTTGGTAGTATTGAATATAAAAAACTCAAGGCTTTAAACCTTGTTTAATGGAATCGCTTAGGAATGAGTGGGTTCTATTTGGAATAAATAGGTTATTCTTTATTGCAAATCTTTTATATTTGAAAAATCATAAAGAGAAAATACTAGTCAACTATTAAGAAATATTGAGTAGTCACATAGAACCCATTTCCATATCAAATACCTTCCATTAGAAATATATCATATTAACATCGAGAGCATTACATTCAATTGAAGGGGACAAAACCTTGCTTTCTTTAATAAAATTAATTACATTCTCACAACACAATAATCTTCTTAACTACACATAATTACAACACACTTTTAGCTAACGGAATATAATTACGATTTAAGTCAAGTTTCACACTAATCAAGTAATATTTTCACACTTATTCCCTGTGGGATTTGACCACAACCTAGTTGGGTTATTATATTTGAAATCGACCGCCTTATACCATTTATTTAGGTGTAATTTGAGTGTATCAGATTTTGGCGTCGTTGGGAATACGGTTTTGAAACTACTATTTAGTGTGTGCTTTACTTTACGTCTTTTTCTATTCCATCACACTTTGCTTGGTGTGCTTGGTGTGCTAGGTAAGCATGGCCGAGTATGAAGAAAAAGAGAATCCTTTTGCAGATATAGATGAGTACATTGAGGGTACAAATGCCATTGTTCCTCCATGAGTTGATGTTGCTACCTTCAAGGTTGAACACGTTTGATCCTAATGTTTAAAGCATAAAGGTTTTTTAGAAATTCTACCTATGATGATCTGACACAACATCTTAGAAACTTCTTGGATGTGTGTGTGATGCACAAGAAGAGAAAAACGTTACAGACGAAGCCGTAAGACCGAGGGTATTCAAGTACTCACTAGCTGGAGAGGAAGGGAAATTGATCCAAAATCTACCACCTCATTCCATTCACTCTTGGCCTGAACTCTTCCGAGCTTTCCTAGATAAATGGTTCCCACAAAGCAAGAAGTCCGAGCTGAGAGATAAAATTTTATTCTTCAAGCAACTACCACGGGAACACCTACATGAGGCATAGGATCGATTCAAGCTATATCTAGTGAGGTCGCCAAATCATAGTTTTCCGGACACAATCTTGTTAGAGAAGTTTTACATGGGTTTGGATCATTTGAACCAATCCATAGCAAAAAATGCTGCGGATGGATCTTTTACAGACAAACAATTTACAAGGGTCACATCAATTCTTGATAAGATGGCAGAACATAATCAAGCTTGGCAATCGAAAGATACCACATGTGGAATTGCAAAACATGATTAAGGAGAATCAAGAGAGAGATCAAGTAATTGTGGGGCTCGCCACCAACATTAATGTGTTGACCATGATGTTCACTAAAAGAAAAACAAAAAAGGTAAATGTTGTGGGAAAGGTGCAACCCTTGTCAAACGAAGATTGCGAGGAAGCAAATTATGTCAATAATTCTCAAGGTGGTTACCAAAGACAATCCTAACAAGGTCTCAGACAACAAAATAAATGGAGACCTAACCCACAAGGGCAAGTCCATCAACAATGGAAAAATGATCAAGGTGGTTCAAGTCAATGTAATTGGAGTAACAACAACAACAACTATTCAAACCGAAAATTCAAACCCCTATGTTCCACAAGTGGGGCAATACTCTAACTCTTCGCATTGGAAGGAATGTTCTTCAAGTGTGTCCAAATTGGAGAACATGCTTGTAAGAGTATTGCACAATCAATAAAGAAACAATACTTCAATGAAGAATATGGCCGAACTTATGGGATCACACACCGCATCCATACAAAATCTATAAATACAAATAAGAGATCTATTAATAGAGCAAAATCCGAAGCAAAAGGGTGCACTCCCAAGTGACACAATTGCAGGTGTAAAATCAGCCACGAAGTCTGCCAAAATTTGAGACTTGATGGACGTTTGGGGTTGGTATTCGATATCCTACCCTCCAAAGTATGAAGTAGGGGTGGGCTCGATAGGTACCGCGTTAACTCTTCTAAGGCTCGCTGACACACTGGAGTCCATGCAAAATCATTCTTATTCTTGAGTAGGGAAAAGAAATGATGACTCCGATGCGATGACTTCGAGATAAATCGACTTAGAGTAGATGTCCGTCCGGTTAGTCGTTGTACAGTTTCTACATTTTCCACGATGGTGATTTCTTCGATATCTTTAGTTTTGTCGGGGTTAAACTCGATCCCCCTGTTCGATACCATGAATACAAAGAATTTGCCCGAGCCAACTCCAGAAGCACATTTCTCAGGGTTGAGCTTTATGTTGTAATTTCTTAAAATCTAGAACGTTGCCTGAAAATGAGTGAAATGGTACTCTGCGCACATGGACTTAACTAGCATATCATCAATATAGACTTCCATAGATTCGCCAATTTGATCTTCGAACATCTTATTCACTAGGCGCTAGTATGTAGCCCCTACATTTTTTTAGCCCGAAGGGCATTACATTATATAGAAATGTGTTCCATACTTTGTGATAAATGAAGTCTTTTCCTGGTCTCCGGGTCCATTCAAATTTGATTGTACCCGGAGTAGGCATCGAGAAAAGTAAGTATCTCGTGGCCGGCCATAGCGTGGATCAAACTATCGATATTAGGAAATGGGAAAGAGTCTTCAGGGCATGCCTTGTCCAAATCATTGTAATCTACACACATTCTAAGTTTGTTTCCCTTTTTAGTAACTACTACTACATTAGCTAGCCATTCGAGGTATTTTACTTCCCTAATGGACCCTATTTTGAGAAGTTTAGTTACCTCGTCTTTTATGAATGTGTGCTTTACCTCGGACTGGGGCCTTCTCTTTTGCTTCACTAGTTTAAATCTGGGATCGTCACTTAGTCGATGGGTTGTTATCTCCGGTGGGATGCCTATCATATCTAAGTGGGACCAAGCAAAGCAATCAATATTATCGGTAAGGAATTGAATGAGTTTTTTCCTGAGTTCCAGGGTTAATCCAATCCCCAAGTATACATTTTAATTTGGCAGATGCTTGATCAATATCACCTGCTCAAGTTCCTCAAACACCTGTTCATTGGGCTCAATAGAGGATATATAATATGATTTCTATTTAGCTACCTTTTTGTCCTTGATGCTTGACTTTTCCGATGTAGAGGGCGTTAAAACTAGTGTCAATTCATGGACTGCAAACATCTCATTTGCTGCGTGTTTCTTTCCATATAATGTTTTTATGCGGTCTTTTATTGGGAACATCATCATTTGGTGAAGGTTTTATGGCATTGCCCTAATTCTGTTGATCGACGGCCTTACAAGCAAATGATTATACCTCATGTCACCTTCGACGACAAGAAACTTCATGTCTTGTATGGTCCCGACCATGTTCACCGGGAGGATGATTTCCCCCTTCATATTTTCTCTTGCCATGTTAAAGCCATTCAAGACTTGAGATGCGGGTATGATTTGGTCAAGCATCCCGAGTTGCTCTATGACCCTTGACCTGATTATGTTCGCCGAGCTACCTGGATCCACAAGAACACGTTTAACTTGAACTTTATTTAAAAGAATACAAATTACTAGTGCATCGTTGTGCGGGTGAGATAATACCTCGATGTATTCTTCATTGAAGGTGAGGGTGTCCTCGGGCATGTAGTCCAGAGTCTGCCTCTCCCTTGTGATTTCCACTTAGGTGCATTTTAACACGGGTCCCTATGGGACGTCGACTCCGCCGATGATCATTTGAATAATATGTTGAGGCTCCTCTGGTTCATTCTTCCTATAGGCGTCTCTTTCCCTAAAATGGTTCTTGTCCCTGTCGCTAAGAAATTCCCGAAGGTGCCCTTTATTGAATAATCAAGATACCTCATCTCTCAAATGTATGAAATCCTCGGTCTTGTGCCCATGTGTACCGTGATACTTACATATCAAGTTGGGATTCCTCAAAGAAGGGTCCGTTTCTATAGGTTTAGGCCACCTGGTATCCCTATGTTTTCTAATGGATGAAACGATACCCGAGACATCGATGCCAAAATTGTACTTTGATAATCATGGTGCCTCTGCCAGTCATGAGTGCCTATCGAACCTAGTCTTACACATGAGTCCCCGAGAATTCTGTCCTCGATCTACTCTTCGATCATTCCAAGGTTCATTGCGCCTCGAGTTGTTCCTTCGCTCTTCGGCATATGGCCGATACCTCTCCTTACTCGGTCTCGGTTCCCTATCTGTGTCTCTCGAATCTTTTGTTGCTAATCAGTTTGGATAAACCGATCCCGAGGGGGCTCCCAACTGATCATCTTCGACCCTAATCTTCGACTGATACCGGTTATTCACATCCGCCCAAGTCACGGCGGGGTACTCAATCAAGGTTTTCTTTAACTACCTTGATGTTGTCGAGCTCCGCTCAATTAGACCCTGAATGAAATCTTGAATAGCCCAGTAATCGGAGACTGATGGTAACTCTATTCGTTCAATTTGGAACCTGTATACGAATTCCCTTAAAATCTCGTTATCCCTTTGTTTATATTTGAATACGTTCAATTTTCTGGTTGCGACCTTTATAGCACAAGCATGTGCCTTCACAAACAAATCTGCCAACATGGCGAACAAATCGATAGAGTTTGGGGGAAGGTTATTATACCAAATCGTGGCCCTTTTGGACAACGTTTCCCAAAATGTTTCACTAGAACATACTCGATCTTGTCGTCCTCCAAATTGTTTCCCTTTATACCACAAGTATATGTAGTGATGTGTTCGTTGGGGTCAGTGGTCTTGTTGTATTTAGGTATGTCCGGCATGCAAAACCTTTTTGGAATTTGCTCCGGGACTGCGCTCCGGGGAAAAGGTTTTTGCACAAACTCTTTGGAATCCAGCCCTTTCAAAATTGGAGGCACTCCTGGTATTTGGTCGACCCTCGAGTTGTACGTTTCCACCTTTTTATCATTATCCTCGATACTTTTGTCTCCTGACTCGATCCTCTTTGTGAGTTCTTAGAGAATTCTCATGATTGTGGGGTCATCCCCTGATCCATTATTACTCGACCTCTCCGCTATTGGTTCAGCACGGTGACTAGTTTCTTGTCCCACCATGCTCAGAGTCTTTTGTTGACTTTGCAACTGAGCGATAGCAATCTGTTGTTCTTGTAACATTTCGAAAATCACTTGGAGTCTTACTTCCCCATCTCCTCGACCCTGTGTTGTTAAGACACCAGGTTTAACTTCTCCTCGTACGCTTCCTCCGACGTTAATGCCCAAGTCGACGTTCAGAGCAATGTGTGAACTGACATCGACTGGGTTAGGAACTGGCACTACCCCAAGGTTAAGCGGTGGTATACCGTCCCCTGAAGTTGTTGCATTATCATTTTCCCCATGGAATCTGAGACCGTCATTACCATGTACTGGTGTGTTTGCTGAGTTTCACATGTTTTTGCCTGAAACACAAAGAATCTTTAACAAGAAAAAGTGTGAAGAATAACCTGTGTTATCAGAAAATTAGCACTGAAATAATCACTTTTATCTTTAGCCCCACAGTGGGCGCCAAACTGTTTACCTCGAAAATATGAGCAACAATAAAATTTATTCTGTGGTTTCAAAGATATGTGATCTAATTCATTACCAATTAATAAGCTAGTAATATAATGTATAAATGAAAGGAATAAATGAACAAAACTAGTGTTACTTAAGCAGTAGTGACCTCGAGCTCGGCTACCTCGAGGTGGCTCAAGAACAATAATGCAAGAATAAAGTTTACAGGACAATTCTGATGAATAATGAGCGAAAAGTAGAGAGTATATTCTTTGCCAATGATTGGACGATCATTACAAATGATTGGGGTCCCCTTTATATAGGAGGAAAAAGCCTAAATAAGGTACATTTCTATTTATAGTAAAGAATATTATTGGGACAACTGTGTTACCACCTAGTACGGATTTGTACTAATTCGTACAAATCTATTCCGGAATTTGCACCATGATTTTTGAGGACGTGGCGAGGATCTTGTCCTTCTGTAACAAACTTATAACGACACTATCTTGGCATCATTCGTATTCTGCTCTGATGCTCATCGAGCACTTAGGCCTTTGAGCCTCTTATTCTGCCTTCGAGCTCGAGCTTCGTCTTCATCGAACTTCAACCCTCGATGCGACCTCTCGAGCCTACAAAATCACTTCATATGATTTTTACCATATACAGATGGTCCCCCCATTTTATACAATGAAATGAAAAGAAAGCATTTGACTCTCAACCCTTCGATGCACCAACCATGATGCCAAGCTCGTGATGTCAGTGACTAGTGCGACTGAAAGGTCACAAAAGGACGCGTCTGCACAACTTTCCAAAGTCTATTAATTGAAAATGACTAATTGGTCAGTTGTTTGGATTCTTTAACACACTTGAATGACCTCTATAAATAGGCCAACTCTTTCACTTTGCAAACTTTACTTGAACTTTCACTTCACAAAGCTTTCATAAAACTTCATTAGCTTCTTCAATCCCTCTGAACTTAAAGTTCTCTCAACTTGCTCTTATTCCATCCTTAACTTCTTCTTTCTTTCGGAATTTCTCAACAACAATGGCAAAAACTTCTAAGACCTTTCCCTAGAAAACGAAGGCCTCTTCGTCATCACAACAATCCAAAATTAAAGCGGTGGTGCCACCTTGCATCGGGTAGTGCATTCCCGCCCAATGCAAAACATCTTCCGACTTCAAAATCGACAGACCTGCTTCAGTCCCGGGTCGATGTGAACCTATGTCTCAATATATTAGTTTGATTACCAGAGATGAACTCGAGCAGGTGAAGGCAGACTGTAATTGGGGGAATAAAGACGTGGAGATCCTGTCACGACCCAAAATCCTAACGCAGGTCGTGATGGCGCTCAACACCGGGGTCAGGAAAGACAGCGCTTATCTAACCAAGGGTTCTTTCTTATTTGGTTAAATATTTCATCATATACCAAATTATAAGGTTCGGAACATAATATCGAAAGATAATTAACCAGTTTTAATCCAAAAGTAGCCGTTAGGAGGCGTGAGCCAAAAATATATACAGGCTATAATCCGTGATAACTACTACGTGTGTGCCAGGAACTAGCGTCGCAAGTACTACTGGCATACTAACTGGATATACAAAAGATAAAAATATACAATTCCCACTGTCTGAAATAAATAGACGGGAAAATAAGCAAAAGGAACTCCATGGTGCAGCAGAGGGTTGTCAGGAGAAGCAGCTCACCATGAAGTCAGATCCACTATATCAGAATCTATCTCCGGTATGATAACCAGATGCACCAGCCTCAGAACCTGTACAATTAAGTACAAAAGCGTAGCATGAGTACATAAAGAAATATGTACCCAGTGAGTATCCCGTCTAATCTCGAAGAAGTTGTGACGAGATGTCGACTTGACACTCAATAAGGTCTAACAGTATAATATAACAGGGTATAATGAAAAATGGTAGGCATGTAAGACTGTGAACAACAAATACGTATAAAGCATAGGAATCCAAGTAAATACTGAAAGTAGTTAACAACTTCCGCTCTTTCCCCCCAAATATCTGCCAAGTCAATATCCACGAAATAGTACCAAATAGTCATGCGCACACAGGATTAAAACAACCGGTCGGAGTCAAAAGAATAATATCTATGAACTGTCGAGGATCGTACGACCCATCCTATAAGTGCATTCTTACCATAGTATAATCTCATATGTGCACTGCCGAGGGTCGAACGACCCGAACCATAAGTGCAACTTTCAATCCGCCGTGGCGTACGACCCGCTCCCATGAGAGTGGGGGAAATCATACTCCGCTCGCGGAATGTAAATTACGAAGCGGTCACATGCACACACAATAATACTAACATTTCCTTTCCATAATCATATTCTTCCAATTTATCAAATTTCATAAATTTCAAGGAATCATACTATATACATCAGGAATTCATAACATATAATTCATTACAAGGAAGAATATAAAGCATGTTGTGGGCCTAACTACCAGGACGTAACAATAATAGCCGCTACGTACGGACTCTCGTCACTTTGTACGTACGTAGCCCCCCCCCCCCCCCCAAAAAATCCATGTAAAAAAAAAACCCCCCCGTCCT
>ML286881.1:0-19104 GCA_005239495.1 Nicotiana undulata | reverse complement strand
CCCCCCCCCCCCCCAAAATTACACATGGCATACAAATCACCTATGGGGACAATTCCCTCTTACGAGGTTATAAAAGAAGACTCACCTCGTGCCGAATCTACCTCACGGACCAAGAACGCGCTCGAAACTCCGAACTCTACACCCGAGGACTCGTAACTAGACAAATGTTGTACAATTGTATCAATTCATTTTCAAAGTATAGAAATTATCCTATTTATTCAATAAATTCATCATTCTTGAAGAAATCCGAAAATTCAACTCCAAGCCCGCACGCTCGAATTTCGAAAATTCTCGAAGGAATCACTCACCATAGCCGAAGAATCGTTAATACACGATTTTTACTTTAATTCATAGCAAATTAATGGGTAATTCATCAAATCTTTACAAGCCCTAGCTTACTACCCGAATCTTGATTTTTCACTAATTAAGTAGGTAATTTAACTAGTGATTTATGAATAAACTAACTTTAGGGTGGAATTAACTTACCTTACAGTCGTTGGTCGTGGAGTCCTTATCCAAAGCTCTCAAGGTCTCTTAATGGAGGGAAAATGGGGATGAAAATGAAGACTCCCGTATTTAAAAGATCACACTGTCTACAGTGTTTTCGCACCTGCGGCTCAAGGACCGCACCTGCGAGCAAAAGCTCGCACTTGTGGAACTGGGCGAGGGAGGCTGGGGCATCACCTGCGGAGTGGATACCGCACCTGCGGCTCCGCTCATGCAAAACTTGGTCCACACCTGCGAGGAATGGCCTGGCCACTGGTTTCCGCACCTGCGGCTGGGCAACCGCACCTGCGGTCACACCAGATCAGGTGCACCAACTGCATTTTCAATTGGTTTTTGGTGTCGTTTAGTGCCCGAGGGGCACCTGTGCCCACCCGAGCCCCCGTCCAAATATACCAACAAGTCCCAAATCATAATACGGACTCGCTCGAGCCTTCTAAACACTCAAAACAGCGCTAAAACTCAAAAACACCCCTCAAAACCCCTAGAATCAAAACTTGAGAACTTCAAGTTCTTGAATTTGATATCAATGCGCCGAACCGACCCATACTACTCGCAATGACACCAAATTTTGCAGGCAAGTCATAAATGACATAACGGAACTATTCCTGGTCTCGGAATTCCATTCGGACCTCGATAACACAAAAACACGTTCCAATATATATTATGAACTTAAGAAAACTCTTATTTCGATATTGGGCGCCGAAACGCCGCCGGGTCATCCAAAACCCATCCCGAACATACGCCTAAGTCCGAAATCATCATACAAAGCTATCGGAACTATCCGAACTCGATTCCGAGGTCGTTTGCTCAAAATGTTGACCGAAGTCAAAATTGGCCAAAAGGCCAACCTTAAGGAACTAAGTTTTCCTATACAGCTCTAAACACTTCCGAATCCCGAACCACCCGTCCCTGCAAGTCATAAATCACAATAAGCCGCTATGGTAAGTTTCATTTAGGGGAACGGGGTCCGAATACGCAAAACGACCGATCGGGTCGTTACAGATCCCTTCCCCCGAAAAGGATATTACCGCTCACAACGCATGGTACCTGAGCGTGTACATTTATCCATTCACGTTGGGCCTTGTATATCCTTCTCTAGTCCCCATAAACCGAGTGATTCTCAACTTTTTCCAACAGTATCAACTGACGCTTGGTCACTTTTACCCATCATTTTGGCGAACCATCAACTTGATTAGATACTTCTCGAGCAAGGTCGAGAGGATGTCTTTTACCCTCGACCATCAGATCAGGCTATATAGACCTTGCCTTTATCGAGGTGGCCTGATAAAGATGCAACGCCGATCCTCGAAGTCTTTCTTCTCCAGCATCGACGAAGACAAGGACCGAGGATGGATTAGCCATTTTTTCGAATCAGGACCTCCTACCTGATTCCTGCTGAAGGGATGCCATTCCCCGAGCAATGGAACATGAAACGTAATTACAGGCTTATCGATGGCGATTTACTACTCTAATATTCCTGCTCTCACTCGAATTAATCCCTTTATAATGATATAGCCGTCGCTTTGTTTCCTGGTCCGGTTCCAGACCTCCCGGGCTGGATTCGGTAACTGGCCTCTACTTCTTCATATGCCGAGCGCAACTGGCATAATTAGGCCAAACGTCGATGGGAGGCTAAAAACCACGGTGAGTTTTTATTATGTGCACATCTATGTTTCTTAGTGAGATACTTACTTTCGCTTTCATGCATGCCTCAGAGACATCGCTTCAAGGAGGCCGCCCCGCCCGGTGAGGAAGAAGACCCAAAGCCCATCAAGGAAAACAAAAGGAAGAAGGGGTCACTGGCAAAATCCCTGAAGCCAAAGAAAAGCAAGCTTCGAAAGCCTAAGGACGATACTGTGGCCTTATCTCTAGAAATGGCCGAATGTCTTCGTGCTGAGAACGAAGAGAGGGACGACATAGAGGGCGAAGATGATTGTTGCCCATTGGTAGCTCGAAAAAGAAGAAGCAGTAATTCTTCAAAGGCCGCTGAACCTAAGGTGGGATACAGTTCAGTCTCGAGCCGAAGAAATTTTTGAGTGGAGCTCGAACAAAGTCCCTGAGCCATCAAGTGACAAGAGTGCGCCTCGTCCCGAGGGGAACTTGGCGGATAGACTTGGAGAGCCAAACTCTGAGGCCCTTTGAAGATGGGAGAATGCCCCAAGTGAGTCATTTGAGGAAATCAATGTGGACGACTCTCTGTCTGGCCCGATGTTCTTTGAGGAGAAAATACGGGATGCCTAGGACATGAGGACTCCGGATGTGGGAACGTCCCATGGGGAGAATGACATCTTTCAGGAGTACCTTGTGGGAATTGAGGAGGGCCCCGATCTTGATGCCTCGTTAATTTTTGATGAGGCCAATAAGCTTCGCAAACAGGTACGCTTCGTCCTCAAATCTACATTTCGAGTTTGCTTTTTGACCTCCTAAGCCTGGCTCCCTTTCTTTGTGAGAAGGCTGTGTCGCTTTATAATAAAGCATTTTCCAAGTCTCGGGCCGAGCTTGCCTAGTGTGAAGGCCCATCAACAACAAGGGGAGATCGACGATCTTCAAGCTTAGTTGGCGAAGGCCCATCAACAACAAACCGAGTTTCGTGAATAGGTAATACAACTATTGAGGGTCTATTATGTTTTTCATGGTTCAACGACTAACACTTCAAATTTGCAGTCTCTGTAGAGGGGCGAGCTGGTGGGGGAGCTTCAAGAGAAGCTCAAGATGAAAGAGGTCGAGACCCTCGGATAGAAGAAACACATGGACTGACTTGCTTATGAGAAAGATACGCTTTGGAAACAGCTGACCTCAATCAACAACCAGCTTCGAAGCTCAAAGGAGGAAAGCGCGGCCTTGCGCCGCAAAATTGTTGAGCTCGAAGCTAAATAAGCCACTGAGCTCGCAAAGGTCAAATCCGAGGCAGAGGCATTCGTGTCCTCGTATCGAGCTGACGCCACTACTGCTAATGCTCAGGTACAGGAGATCTCTGCTGAGACCAAGCTTAAGTTTTCATGTGCCCTTAACCATGCTAGGCTGGAGTCCCGGAGAAAGACCTTTGAGGAGGTGTGTATACGGTCAAAACCATAAATGGCCGATTTTGAGGTCTTGCCGACATTCAGCGCCTGGTCTCGATGGCATCAGAGCAGAATCCGAGGATCAGCCCTAAGGTGCATTCCTCGAGGAACGATATCGAGGGATCGATATACCTCAAGATAATAAAAGCAAAGACCGTCGTGGAAAGGCGGGAAACTTCCAAAAACACGTGGTTAAAGCTGACAACGCCTGCGAGAATAGTACAAGTCCGTACATGACCATTAAATAGTTGTACCAACTACATTTCTTTGTAATAATTATACATGTACCATGTTAGGATTCCCCCTCCTATATAAAGGGGACCCTTATTTTGTATGGACACATGATATTCAATACAAGAACATTCTTTGCCTTCTAACTTAAACATACTCTACAACCGTTCCATTGATTTATTACTTCCATTTATTGTGTTCCATTAATAGTTCTTCATTTATTGCTCGTTATTGATCATAAAACGCCATCCTCGAGGCCCCCAATACTGTTATTCCTCCATCGATCATCCCACTCTAGGCATACTAGTTCAACCTCGAGGCCCAAATTCGGCCAGCTTGAGACCCCGTCTCATTATCTTAACTCACACTTAGTATCTACTGCCTAACAACTGGTATTAAAATATATCACATATTTTTAGAACCAAAAATTCAAATATAATTTTAATTACCATTTTCAAGGTAAACAATTTGGCGCCAATCGTGGGGCTAAAAATAATAGTGATTGTTTTAGTGCAGGTTTATTGAAAAACGCAAGTTTTTCTTTACACTTTTTCTTGTCCAAGAATCTTCGATTTCAGGTAAAAAATGTCTAACTCAGTGATTGCACATGAAAACAACGGTCCTGAGGATCATGGAGAGAACGGTGTGGATGTTTCAGGCACTGGTGTACCACTGCGAAACCCCGAGGACGCACCAACGCCAATCCCCGTGGATGTGGTCTTACATAACGCCCAACATGTTGATATATGCTCCAATATCGACAGGAGTATACGCCGCGGAAATCAACATGAAGTGCAGAAGTTAGCCTTCACGTCATTTTTGAAATGTTACAGGCACAACAAATGACAATTGCTCAGCTACAAAGAAATAAAATAACTCCAAGCACAACACCACCGAAAGCATCTCCTCTAGTCGAACTGGCACCAGAAAGATCGAGAAATAATGGGTCATCAGTCGACCCCACTATTATGAAGATGCTCGAGGACTCACAAAGAGGATTGAATCAGGCGAAAAGAAGATAGAAGCTAACAACAAAAGGCAGAGACCTACAACTTGAGGGTCGATTAGATCCCAGGTGCACCCTCGATTCTGAAGGGTGTAGATTCAAAGATGTTGGTGCAAAATCCATTCCCATCAAGTGCGACTCCCATCCCGAAGAAATTCAGAATGCCCGATCTCCCGAAGTACAACGAGACCTTGGACCCTAATGAGCATATCACTGCTTACACTTGCGCTGTAGAAGGAAATTACCTGAAAGATGACGAGGTTGAATCTGTCCTGTTGAAAAAATTCGGAGAAACACTATCCAAGGGGGCCATGATGTGGTATCACAACCTACCCCCGAATTCAATATACTCGTTCTCCATGCTGGCAGACTCTTTTATAAAGGCACATGTCGGTGCCACCAAGGTTTCTATAGGGAAATCCGACTTCTTAAAAATCAAATAGAGAGAAACTGAGATGCTAAGGAAATTTGTATCTCGCGGAGTTACCTCCAGTCTCCGACGACTGGGCAGTACGAGCCTTCACCCAAGTCTTGAATGAGCGAAGCTCCGTAGCTTCGAAGTAGTTGAAGCAGAACATGGTTGAATATCCCGTCATGACTTAGGTAGATGTCAAAAACCGGTACCAGTCAAAGATCAGTGTCGAGGACGACCAATTGGGATCCCCCTCGGGCTCAATATAGCCCACCAGGATCCTCGCTAAGGAATCAAAGTCTACAGACAGGGAGCCGAGATCAGGCAAAGAGAGATGTCTACCATATGCCAAAGACCGGATAGACACTCTGAGACAAGATATACCACGAAATAACAAGAGGATAATTCGAGGACAGAATTCCCGGGGACTTATGAACAAACCTAGGTTTTCAAGGCTGATGGAGGCACCCCTGTTTACAGAACATAACTTCAACATCGATGTCTCAAACATCGTATCGGCCATGGGAAAGATCAGAGATACCAGGTGGCTGAAACCCGCGCAGTCAAATCCTACCCAAAGGGACCCCTGTTTAATATGCGAATACCACGGCATCCGCGGTCACATGACCGAGGATTGTATGCAGCTTCTAGAGGAGGTGGCTTGGTTGATCGGTGAAGGGCATCTTCGAGAATTCCTCAGCAATCGGGCCAAGAGCCACTTTCGAGAAAAGGAGGCGAATAGAAGAAACGATTCTAAAAACCCTCAGCCCATCATTCACATGATCATTGGCAGAATTGACGCTCCCCAAGGGTCAGTGATCAAACGGAAAAAAGTATCCACCGCATGAGAAAAGCAAACTCGGAGTTATATTCCCGAGGACAACCTTGCATTCAGTGAACAGGACATTGAGACCTTGTCTCAACCACATAATGATGCACTGGTAATTACCTATCTCTTGAATAGCATTCCAATTAAACGTGTGCTCGTGGATCCACGTATATCGGCAAATATAACCTAGTTGAAGGTTGTGAAGCATCTCGGGCTGCTCGATCAAATCATACCCACCTCTCGAGTCCTCAATGTATTCAAAATGGCAAGCGAGGCAACGGTGGGGGAAGTCATCCTCCCTGTCAACATGTCCGGAACCGTTCAAAATACCAAGTTTCATGTCATCGAAGGTGACATGAGATACAACACCTTGCTTGGAAGTTCCCAACAAAATACGGCGTAAAAATAATATACGGAGAGCAGTATGCGGCAAAAGAGATGGTCGCGGTGCACGACGTGGCACCAACATCCATACCCTCCGCTTCGGAGGATCCAGAGGACAAACAGATCCCCGAGGATGATGAAGAAGACTTCCTCGCTCCCCCAACCTTCGTTTCCCACGAAGAGTCGGACGCAACAAAATCAATGATTGAAGTGCTAGTACAGACTGTTCTGGTCGGACATCTCCCAGATCGAAAGGTATACCTAGGAACGAGATTATCCCCCAAACTCAGGAAAAAGCTTTTATTATTAACAACATCTACTGCTTTTCTTGATGCCATTTAGACATGACAGGGATCCCGCCGGAAATAACCACCTATCGACTAAGCGTCAAACCAGGTTTAAATCGGTAAAGCAGAAAAGAAGACCTCAATCCGAGGTAAAACATGCATTCATCATGGACGAGGTAACAAAACTCCTCAAAATATGGTCTATTAGGGAAGTAAAATATCCCGAATGGTTGGCTAATATAGTTGTAGTTCCCAAGAAGGGGAATAAATTAAGAATGTGTGTAGGTTATAAAGACTTAAATAAAGCATGCCCCAAAGATTCATTCACATTGCCCAACATCGATCGCTTGATTGATGCCACGACTGGACACGATATCCTCACCTTTCTCGATGCCTACTCCGGGTATAATAAAATTTATATGAACCCCGAGGATAGGGAAAAGACTTCGTTCGTCATGAAGTATGGTACGTACTGCTATAATGTGATGACCTTTGGGCTAAAAAAAGCGGAAGCCACGTACCAACGCCTAGTTAATAAAATGTTCGAACATCAAATAGGCAAACCCATGGAAGTTTACATTGATGAAATGTTAGTTAAGTCCTTGTGCGCAGAGGACCATTTGACTGATTTGCAGGAGACATTCGACATCCTTAGAAGCTACAACATAAAGCTCAATCTCGAGAAATGTGCGTTCGGAGTAGGTTCAGGAAAATTTTTGGGCTTCATGGTGTCAAACAGGGGGATCGAGATCAACCTTGACAAAATAAGGGCCATCAAAGAAATCACGGTGTTAAATAATGTGAAGTCCGTACAACGGCTGACTGGGCAGATAGCGGCCCTAGGCCGATTCATCTCAAGGTCATCAGAAAAGTGTCATCATTTCTTTTCATTACTCAAAAAGAAAAACAACTTTGAGTGGACACCGGAATGCCAACATGCCTTAGGGGAGTTGAAGCAATATCTATAGATACCACCTTTACTCCACACCCTGAAGGAGGATGAAACGCTGTATTTATATCTAGCCGTATCCGAGGTAGCAGTAAGTGGCGTGCTAGTTCGGGATGAACAAGGTACGCAATTCCCTGTTTACTATGTAAGCCGGACCTTGGGAGATGCCGAAACCAGGTATTCGCACTTAGAAAGCTAGCTCTTGCATTAATAAGTGCATCTCGAAAATTAAAAGCTTATTTTCAATGCCATCCTATCAGTGTTTTAAAAATATATCCTCTCTGAAGCGTATTACATAAACTTGAATTATCGGGCCGATTGGACAAATGGGCCATCGAACTCGGGGAGTATGACATTGAATATCAGCCCCGAACGACTATCAAGTCCCAAAATTCTGGCGGACTTCTTGGCCGACTTCGCACTAGCCCTTGTGCCCAAGGTAGAGAAAGAACTTTTACTAAAAACGGGCATATCATCAGGGGTATGGACCGTAGTAACCAACGGCTCCTCGAACGTGAAAGGGTCTGGGATCGGCATAGTTCTAAAGCCGCCTATGGGCGACATGATTAGACAATCTATAAAAACTGCAAAGATGATTAACAACAAAGCCGAGTATGAGGCTATGATTGCAGGTCTCGAATTGGCCAAAGGCCTGGGAGCTGAAGTCATCAAAACAAAATGTGATTCCCTTCTGGTGGTGAACCAGGTAAATGGGAGCTTCGAGGTCTAAGGAGACAGAATGCAAAGATACCTAGACAAATTTCAAGTCACTTTGCGTCGATTCAAAGAATGGACTCTGGTCCAGATATCCCGAGAGCAAAACAACGAGGCCGATGCACTCGCAAACCTGGGATCATGCATCGAAGAAGATGACCTACTCCCCAGGGTTGTTGTTCATCTATCCAAATCAATGATCGAAGAAGGCCATGCCGAGATCAACTCCACCGGCCTGACATGGGATTTGAGAAATAAATACATCTATTATTTGGGAAGTGGGAAGTACCACAGACCCGAAGGAGTCGAGGGCCCTACGATCCAAAGCAGCTCGATTTTCACTCGACGAAAATGGAACTCTATACAGAAGGACCTTCGATGGGCCTCTAGCAGTGTGCTTGGGACCAGGGGACACTGATTATGTGCTCCCAGAAATCCACGAGGGCACCTGTGGAAATCACCCCGGTACCGATTCTATAATTCAAAAGGTGATTAGAGCAGGTTACTATTGGGACAACATGGAGAAGGACACCAAAGAATTCGTCCGAAAATGCGACAAATGCTAGAGATTTGCACCAATGATCCAACAACCTGGTGAACAACTCTATTTAGTATTATCGCCCTGACTGTTCATGAAATGGGGAATGGACATCGCCGGTCCCCTCCCAACAGCTCCAGGTAAAGCTAGATTTATTATATTTATGACTGACTACTTCTCAAAATAGGTGGAAACACAAGCTTTCGAGAAGATAAGAGAAAAAGAAGTCATCAACTTTATCTGGGATCACATCATGTGCCGATTCGGGATCCCCTCCGAGATAACATGCGATAATGGGAAGAAGTTCATCGGAATCAAAGTGAAAAAGTTCCTTGAGGATCATAAAATCAAAAGAATCCTTTCAACGCCCTATCACTCGTGTGCAAATTGTCAGGCTGAGTCCACAAAAAATACCTTCATTCAAAACTTGAAAAAGAAGTTAAAAAATGCGAACGGAAAATGGAGAGAAATGCTGCCCGAAGTGTTAAGGGCATATCGAATAACTCCGAAATCAAGCACAGGAGAGACGTTATTCTCTTTGGTGTATGGGTCTGAAGCTCTGATACTGGCCGAGGTCCGGGGGCCAAGCGTCAGATTCTGACATGCCACCGAGCTCTTAAAAAATGAGGCCATGAATACAGCCCTCGAACTACTGGATGAAAAGCGAGAAGCTTCACTAGTTCGAATGGACGCCCAAAAACAAAGGATCGAAAAATATTATAATAGAAGAACAAACCTATGACACCTCAGAGTCAGGGATTTAGTCCTGAGGAAAGTCACCCTCAACACTCAAAACCCAAATGAAGGGAAACTATGCTCGAGCTGGGAAGGACTGCACCGCGTCCTCGGGGTAGTCGGCAAAGGGTCCTACAAACTCGGCACTATGGAAGGCGAGCAACTTCCAAACAACTGGAACATATCAATGCTAAAACGTTACTATTGATAAGGTATAACCTTCTCCCTTTTCATTTCATGCTTCACACTAATCTTTTATAGATGTCCGATGGAAGGCACCGAAACATCCATCGATGCGAAGACCTTGGGTTTTGAAGCATGCACTGCATTGGTTTCCTTCAAATGGGTTTTATCCCGATAGGGTTTTACCGGCAAGGTTTTTAACCAGGCAACATCCATATGCTACTTAAGGAGAACCCATAAAGTATTCAAGGCTCCTCCTCGATCAACCTTAAATACTGGGGGCATCCCCCCGGAAGGTCACCTCCTTGATGAAATTAAAATATGTCAAAGGGGGTCTCGACAGGAAAACGATGTATTAGACCTAACGGTCGAATGAACCGTGTCCGCGTAGAATAATTGAACCCTCGATGGAGAAAACATGTATGCTTGTACCAAGTAATCGAAGTAGTATCTTTCGTCATCAAAACACACTGTGCTTCAAAGATGTTTGCTATTTCCACAAGAAGCGGCTCCAGGGCCAAAAAATCCCGAACACTCGGGGGCTGTCATCGATAGCCAGCTCATCGAGCGACCAAGAACTCAAACCGATAAGACCTATATGAGGCAATTTCGAGCTTATAGGTCCTCCATGAGGAAATATCAAGCTTATAAGACCACCATGAGGCACTATCGAGCTTATAAGACCTCCATGAGGCAATATCAAGCTTATAGGACCTCCATGAGGCAACATCGAGCTTATAAGACCTCCATGAGGCAATATCAAAAATTATAAGACCTCCATGAGGCAACGCCAAATTTATAAGACCTCCACGAGGAAATACATAACATGTAAGACCTCAAGCAAGGCATGTACAAATTTGTAAGACTATTAAAAAGGGCATAACCCCGATATTACGACCAAGGCTATATATTCAAACTTGTAAGACCACTAAAAGGGCATACCCTCGATATAGACGCCGAGGTTATCTCACCGAGGGAGTAAAAGGCTATGGCCAAACACAATGACTACGATCAAAAGGCTACGGCCAAACACAATGACTATGGTCAAAAGGCTCTGGCCAAACAAACGCGACTCGGAGACGTCCGGCCGTCGCCATACAATCACAGGCCTTTAAATACTTCAAAATTATTCCGAAAAGAACCGGTTAATCAGGCTAACCTCGACATAAGAAAAAGAGCTTCGATCGTATCAGCTCCAAACAATGAAAAGGCTTCAAAACAATCAGCCTTTGAGGGAAGCACCCGAGGTGCTTATCTACCGTTACATATCAGCTCATAGTCGTGGTTCTTATCGAGCCATCGAAGAGTCGGACAAACGCGAAAACTTCAAAACTCTTTAACGAGGGAAACTATATCCACATTAGAGGTCATACCTACCCAATGCGTAAGAGCCTAAGTGTCAGCCTCAAAGAGCCTCAGGGCCGATCTAAATCAAGCCTTAGGGCCGATCTAAAGAGAGCCTAAGGGCAAATGCGTAAGAGCCCAAAGGACTTGAGGCCGATTTAAGAAACTAAAGGTCAATGAGCTCAAGTCGAAACTTGGCTTAGAGATTAAGCCCCAAACGGTCAACTATCGACCATTGTCGATTGCTCATCAAATGCAAAAACCTAAGGGTTTATTTTAAAGTCCAAAATTTCGGACCAATTATCAACAAACATCGCAATCTATTCCAAAAAAGCGAAGGAAAGACAAAGAGTAACGAAAGACCCTTTTTATATATTGAAGGTTCACAGAGGCGTATTTACAAGGCTCATGCCTGGAGCCCTTACACAAAAAAGAGGACAGATAAAAACCAAATCTATCGCCGGGGTTGTGCCTTCAACATCTCCCTCAGAGGATATGCCTTCAAAGGTTAGGCCCTCAACCCCCAAGTCTTCAACGGCCTCATCCCCCTCGGGGACTTTGCCTTCGTCATCTTCTGAGCTACTGCTCGAATCACCGTCAGAAGAAAGCAGGGCTGCTGATTCTTCTTCTAGTGTCTTCATCCTCTCTATTTCAGCATACAAGTCGATGCCTTCTACATATATATCCTCGAGAGCCTGCCTCCGAGATCTTAATCGGGCGTGATCAACAGCTCGGGTCAATTGTAGCTTGGCCTCCTCAGACACCTTCCTCACTTGAGCATTCACAACAACATCATCCTCTTTATACGAGGATACAAGCGCATCGGCTTCAGCCTTGGCCGCAGATAGCGCGACAACTAATTCTGCGTGGAGGTCTAGATATTTACTACTCTCTGCCCTCACATCCTCAAGTTGATGCTCAATTGAGTCCACCTTCCCATGGAGAGTATCTCTCTCGAAGACTATCTCGTTCACATGCTGCTTGAGCCCAAGAATCTCGATGTCCCTGCCCCGGAGCTCCTCCTTCATCAGAGCATTTTTCTTCTCAAGCTGCAAAAATCAACATATATGCGTTAAGCACTAAGGTCAGGTAAGCACACAAATAAAGGCGGACAGAGACCATATTACCTGCTCACAAGGTCAGACTGCTCTCGAGACGCTGCCTCCAAACGAGTCCGAAGGTCATGGAGTTCTTCCTCCTTCTTTGTGAAAAGAGCTCTAAGCTCATAAGCCGCCGATGAAAGCCTTTTTCACTCTTCCTCATAACGGGTCAGCTCGGCTTGAGATTGGCAAAAGCCTGATTATAAAGCATTATGTCCTAAAAAGCGCAAAAGAAACGAAATTAGAATGACGAGGATCAGAGCTCTGAACATAGTCTAGAAAAAATTACTTGTTTTCAATGCCTCCCGGCCTTATCGAAAATGAGTGAGGCATTAAGCTCGGGTTTTACCTCGACCACAATAAAAAGTCCTTCAAACACATATTTATCTTCGATGGATGTCACCACATCGAAGGACTCTATATTTTTGTCATCCTGCATCTCCCTCGGAGATAAAATAGGTCCCGGTGGGGAATCACTTACTTCAATAACCCTGACTGGACCGATCGGGGCTTTGTCTTGCTTCTTGAGAGCTTAAGAACTAGGTTCCTCCAGCTCACCTACCAAGTGCACCCCAACTAGGGGAATATTTTGGCCGTCAACCGGCTCGGGAATATCATCCGACTCATTTTTGAAGGTCTCTTCGGCCCGAAGTGGGACATAAGTAACATCATATTTTGATTTAAAAGATATCGACTCAACAGCCATCGGCTCAGCAAGATGTGGAACTGTCGTGCTTCCTCTTCCCACGAGTGCTAACGAGGAGCCATTTTTCTCTTTTCCTTCAGCTCGGAGACTCCCCGATATCTCTGGAGTTAAGGCCGCTAAATCAGCCTTAGGTTTCTCCACTTTGGTCTTCTTTGACTTCGAAGGCTCCGTCGGGGACTTCCTTCATTTTTTCTTCTCATTGTCAGGTTTCAGGGTATCCTCTTCCCCAGGCGGTGCTTCCCTCATCAAGGAGGCCTCTCCCAGACCTGCACGAATATAAAATATAAACATAAGGAATGAGGACACAATCAGGGATATTTCTTCTGATAAGATTCAATTACGGCATGAGTAAGAACTCACAGTGATATTTATTTTACCATCGAGTCCTATCTAGATTGCGCCACATGCACTCAACATACGGCCAAGTCGAATCTATTTTGCTAAACCAACATGGGAGATCCTTAACTGCACCGGGGGTACTCCGCGACAGCTGCATCAGCGGAATAAGTTAGTTCATGCGAAAACTGATCCAAAAGAAAAAGAAAATACTTAATTGACGTA
Source organism: Nicotiana undulata (assembly GCA_005239495.1). Taxonomy (NCBI): domain Eukaryota; kingdom Viridiplantae; phylum Streptophyta; class Magnoliopsida; order Solanales; family Solanaceae; genus Nicotiana; species Nicotiana undulata. Next base: position 5,556 of record ML286881.1, on the reverse strand, counting down.
TTCACTTACGTTCCATGTCTACTCTTCAGGGAACGACATATTATTCACTGGAATTAGGTACGAGGTCCTGATTCCGATAAAGAGGCTCATCCACCCTCTATCCCTGACCTCATCAGTGCAAGAAAAAAAATCTTTTGAGGCCCGACGTTGGAGCTTAATCAGGCCATCTCGTAAGAGTCGAGGATTGTACATTCTGATCAAGTGGTCAAGGGTAACAGGCATCCCTGTTTAACCAAATAATTAGATTCTCTACCAAAGCTATTTTAATAAGTACTCGGGCTTATGATAAACAAGGAAATTGACTGATAATAATAAGTAGACTTGTAATAAGAAAGTAATAAGAATGCGTAAAAGAAAGTATATTTCAGCAGTTGTTCGAACGTGTTTATACAAGTGATATTTTACTCCCCTTTTTAGGGAATTTTGTAAAGACCCGTAAAATTTCTTGCTTAAAATAATGGCCGAACGAGTCCCCGAGTTGCTTTTACTGTGCAAATTACTAAAACGGACCTTATTTGAACAAAAGTACCCCAGGAGATAAGGAATTAAATTTTCCAGAAATTGGGTGTTATGCGACGCACTATGCGATCGCATAACGTGTATGCGGACCGCATAGTGGTCGCATACACAGGCAGATCACTGCCCGACTGGAGGACAATTATGCGGTCCAATCTGTGACCGTATTTCGGTTCTGCGGATCGCATAGCTGTCGCATTATGGCCTTTGAGTTTTGGGGAGCGGTGTTATGCGACGCATTATGCGATCGCATAACGAGTATGCGGACCGCATAGTGGTCGCATACCTGGGCATATTGTTTTCAAATTTTGGCCCACCTGAGGGCCATTCTGCGATCCAATATGCGGACCGCATGTCAGGAATGCGATCGCATTGCTGACTGCATATTCGACACGGTCTTTTAATTTTCTAATTTTATACCCGACCCCAGATTCATTTAACCCCTGCCCCCTTTCATTTTAACTAGTTTCTAAACAAAATAGAGAGAAGTGAGAGTGAGTTCTAGGGAGAGAAGTCCTCATCTTCCCCAAATTGGTCCTCCATCTCTACCCAGGCTTGGAAGTTTATCGAGTAGTCGTCATCTTCTTCATCATAAGAGGTAAGTCTTCATCCTATTTTTCTCAAATTATAGGAATTTAACTAAGAATAAAACACACATAGGTTGGTTCTTAAGAATGAAAGTTGAGACCTTGCATGCATGTGAATCATCTTCCATAACTTAGTAAAGGGAAGCAAGTAGAGTAATCATTCATTAAAAAAGGGTTTAGTTAAGCTAAGGGATCACACAGTGTTTGATAAAATGCTCTATTTAATTCGAGACTCCTAATTCTAAGGTAAATATGTCGCATTGTGAACTAGATTGACGGTGCTAGACGGTTCGGTGAATTGTGATAGAAATTAAAAAGGGGAAACTCGACTCCTGGTATGTATTTCTAACTTTAATCTTTGTAAAATCGCTTTGTGGTGTCCGAGCATACGGTACGTGTATTGGTGTGAATGTGTGCAACTGGTTGTTCGAATTGTGTTGAAGCGTGAAGTGTATTCCTTGTCTGTCTTTAGTTGATCACCACACTACTATGCTATGTGAAATGATGCTAGTAGGATAATGAATCCAAGAGTATGAATGTATATGCTAAAGGCTGTGTAACAAGTAATGAAAAGGAGTTGTGGTGTGATGTAATTGAATAAAACGGCTGTGGAAATATCGTATACGATTCACTGTTTGGTAAGGTTTGTTGTGGCACGATTTTCTTTTTATATGTATTGTGGGTTGTAAAGAAGTTGTATTCCTAATGTTGAAATTTTCTGTGATTGAATTGTGAATGGTCATTGTTGATATGAGATATGATTGTTTGGTGGGATCGGGTTGCGCGCCGCAACAGGAGGGATAAGGGTGATATGTGAGAAGTGATAAGGGTGTGATGTGATTGTTCGGTGGGATCGGGTTGCACGCCGCAACAGAAACACAACCAATGATTGTGATTGTCCGGTGGGATCGAGTTGCACGCCACAACAGAAACATAATAAATGATTGTGATTAACAGGTGGATCGGGTTGCGCGTCGCAACAGAAGAAATAAGGGTGAAATGTTGAGAAGGGACAAGGGTGGAATTGCGATTGTGATTTTGATGAAGTAAATATTGTGGAATTTCCATTGTGTATCTTTCTATATCTTGTGCAGTTATTGTGTGACTCTCTGTCTGTCTCTTGCGTGTGCATTATTGAGTTTACTTAGAGTAAAGTTTGTTTATACATACCTGTACAATTCAAATGTACTGACATCCCTTTGCCGGGGGCACTACATTCTTGTGATGATTGTAGGTGGTTCCATAGCAAGTACTCCAGCCCACCGACAGTAGTGCCTCCTCTGCGTCCTATCAGCTGTTTTGGTAAGCCCCTCTCCTCTCGGGGCCCTGTGTGGTTCATGCCACTTCTTCTTCCGGATTTTTATTTTGGTATTTGTGTAAGGTATAGCTGGAGCCTTGTTACCAGAAAGTATTATATAACTCTTTCGTACTCTTAGAGGCTCCGTAGACAGGAAGTGTGGGTTATGTACATATGTATTTTGGGCAGTATGACTTGTAGACCACGTAAAGTAAAACTGTGTGTTATGTATATTTTGTAAGTATTGTACCACATGTTGGTAATGACAGAAATCTATGATTTAATTTAAGATTGTAAGAATGCGTCTTAATTATAATTGAATAATGTACATTGGAAATTTCGGGGTAATACGTGGGAGGAAAAAGGAATCCAGGCCCGCTTGACTGGGGCTACCCAGTCGAGCGTCGGTCGTGTCCCTTGGTTTTGAGGTGTGACAAACTTGGTATCAGAGCCTAAGGTTTTAAAAGAGTCCTAGGATATCTCGGAGCCGTGTCTAGTAGAGCCCTTCTTATCAGTGTGTTGTCGACCACATATTTAATTAGGGGGCTACGGACATTTAGGAAATTACTCTTTTCGTTGTTATTCTATATCGTGCGGTGAGGTGGAAAGTGAAAATGTCCTTGTCTAATTCGTGCTTTGTTCCAAAATATTCAGTAATGGCACCAAAGAAGAGAGTTCGACTCGGCCTTGAGGCCAATGTCACCCCAAGTGTGGCTGTGAATCATGTACCTCGTAGTGCGGGTGAGAGTAACTCCCCGGCCTTCAATCTGCTGGACCCTTATATTCCGGATCAAAGCATTCCTATTCCTGTGGCGGCGGGGGCTGCTACAATCCCTCCCGCTGATATTCTTGATCCCTCTACGGTTCCAGCTTCCGGTCCCGGTACGTCCGAGGGGGACCTCAGAGGAGCTGTTCATATGTTAACTCAGTTGGTGGCCGCTCAGGCCCAAAGATCTCATGCTACCCCTGTGTCCTCCAGTGGACAGGGAGATTCCGCCAGCTCCAGAGTCAACCAGTTTATGCGGTTGGCCCCTCGAGAGTTCTCAGGTACGGATCCAGAGGCCTATCCACAGGATTTTCTTGATGATATGTACAAGACCCTTCGGGTGATGAAGGATACAGGGACAGAGGGGGTTGAGTTAGCTTCGTACAGGCTGAAGGGAGTAGCATATTCCTGGTTCGAGATGTGGGAGGGTTCCCGTGGGGAGGGAAGTCCTCCGGCTAGATGGGGCGAGTTCGTGGATGCGTTCATGGATCACTTTTTTCCTGCCGAGACTGTGGCAGCCCATGCTACTGAGTTTGAGGTCCTCAAGCAGGGCAGTATGAGTGTTTGGGAGTACCACATGGAGTTCGTAAGGTTGTCCAAGTATGCTCCCCAGTTAGTGTCGACCATGGATGCTCGAGTTCGACGATTTGTTCAGGGTCTCAGTCCTTTGGTTATGAATGAGGCTGCTACAGCGGCTTTGCACTCGGACATGAATTATGGGAAGATTGTAGGATTCGCCAAGGCTACGGAGGCTAGAAAGTTGAAGATTGGGGCAGACAGGGAGAGTAGCAGTAGAGCCCAGTCGGTGGGTCACTCAGGGAGCGCAGTTTTAGGGGGGAGACCAGTTTAGAGGAGGGGGCCATCAGAGCCATCCCAGTCTTATGCACAGTCCTCAGCCAGTGCCCCGCCATCCGTGCACCGTTATCAGCCGAATAGTCAGTGGAGACTGGGATCTGACAGCAGGAGACCCCATCAGTCAGGTCATCCCGGAGAAAGGTTCCAGCAGCAGGGGAGGGATTTGTGCCCTCAGTGCAGAGGGTTCAATACTGAGGCCTGTTATTTGGATCGCCCGATATGCTACAGGCATGGGGTGAGGGGTCATCTTCAGCAGGATTGCCGTGCGCCCAGCCAGGGCATGGGTAGGGGGTTTGCCCAGTCATCTGGTTCATCAGCCGCCACATCTTCAGTGCGTCCTTTGGCTCCAGCAGGACGTGGTGTAATTAGGGGTGGGCCTCGTGGTAGAGGTGGACCCAGCCGATTCTATGCTTTGAGTGGTCGCCAGAACACGGAGGCTTCTCCAGATGTTGTCACAGGTATTCTGAATGTTCAAGCACTTGATTGCTATGCTCTTATTGATCGGGGGTCCTCCTTGTCCTATGTTACACCGTTTATTGCTTCAAGTTTTGGGATAGAACCCGAACAGCTTCATGAGTCGTTCTATGTATAGACTCCGGTTGGTGATTCTATTACAACATCGCGAGTCTATAAGAATTGTGTTGTCACGGTTTGTGGTCGCGTTACCACGACCGATCTTATTGAGCTTGAGATGGTAGATTTTGATATTATTATGGGAATGAACTGGCTTTATTCGTGCTTTGCTAAGCTCGACTGCCGAACGAGATTCATGAGACTCGAGTTTCCTAATGAGCCGGTTATAGAGTGGAAGGGATATGGTGTGGTGCCGAAAGGTAGGTTTATCTCCTACCTTAAGGCCTCGAAGATGATTAAGAAGGGGTGTATCTATTATTTGGTCTAGGTCGCGGACACCGCTTCAGAAGTGTCGGCCCTCGAGTCCGTGCCAGTTGTTAATGAGTTTCTTTAAGTATTTCCGGACGAGCTTCCAGGGATTCCGCCAGATAGAGAGATCGATTTTGGGATTGATGTACTACCAGATACGCAGCCAATATCTATTCCACCATACAGAATGGCGCCAGCAGAGTTAAGGGAGTTAAAGGAGCAGTTGAAGGATTTATTAGATAAGGGGTTCATTCGGCCGAGTGTGTCGCCGTGGGGTGCTCCAGTTCTTTTGGTTAGAAAGAAGGATGGGTCGCTTCGGATGTGTATTGATTATCGGCAGCTCAACAAAGTCACTATCAAAAACAAGTATCTATTTCCTCGAATAGATGATTTGTTTGATCAATTGCAAGGTGCGAGGTTCTTCTCCAAAATTGATTTAGGTCTGGGTATCATCAGTTGAAGATCAGAGAGCAGGATATTCCTAAGACCACCTTCAGGACTCGTTATGGTCATTTTGAATTTTTGGTAATGTCCTTTGGGCTGACCAATGCTCTAGCAGCTTTTATTGATCTTATGATTCGGATTCAAAAACAAGCCATTTCTAGACTCCTTCGTGATTGTTTTTATTGATGACATCCTTGTCTACTCGCGGA
>ML286878.1:16282-35227 GCA_005239495.1 Nicotiana undulata | reverse complement strand
TTCAGTGGGCTCGGATTAACTTTTCATTGCGTTTACATTTCTGTTTATTTATTTTATTATTTCTAGAATTGTTTTACAAATAGAGAGTTATAACAGTCACTACTTTCATAAATGGATCAGTGACATAAATGAATCGCTACTGAATCAACTAGTGCGTTAATTAAGTTTTTAAGGATGCTTATGAATACGGGACGTATAAATACATTAATCAAGGAGCTTATTGATTTCGAATTAATCCTGAACCATTTATCTCTTGACTATTTGTATGGCCAGCAGTGCAAAATATCAATTTGTTTCACGTAGGTGAATTAAGATAAGTTAACATAACTAAAGTGAGAAACAAAGGACCCTGAAATTGTTTTGGAGCAAACGTAAATCTGCATCTTTGGAAGTGCTGAATTCCATATTATATTAAGTTTAAAACATCAAATATCGTTTTTTCTATTTCCAGGGAATTGAGAAAAAATGACAGCCCGGTACACTAAGCTCCCGCTATGCACAAGATCCGGAGAAGGGTCAGACCACAAGGGTCTATTGTAATTTACAGGAATTGAGCATCATTATAAAATTTAAAACAGCTTGGCTTTCAACCATACGAGGTTAATTGATAACTCAGCTTATGTACAAAGTATTCAACAGTCAGATAAATTAAAGTAGGAGTTTGTGTAAAAATAGTCCTACTTGATGCAACCTCTCAAAGAATATAAAACATTTATACAACCGACCCCAGCTAATTTGGTATCATGGCAAAGTTGATTGATTTATTGATCCTGGTAAAAAGAGTAGTATGTTTGGATTAGCTACTGAACCAAGTCCTGTTTCTCAGATTTCCATAATTAGGTCCCTTGAATAGGCAGAAATTTCCATATTACTATGACTTCAAAAGTCGAGATGCGAACAGAATTTCATTAATTTTAATTTCACAATGACAAACGTGAGTATTTAGTACGTAGTATCTATGCCACATATTACACACAATCCGCATATGCATACTACCATAATTTAAGAAAAGAACAAGGTTTCAAAGGAATACCCGTCAGTTAGGAGGTATTTGGTCATATTCCAACGGCTTGCCGGAGGCCGGACTCCGGTGAGGTTCAAATTGAATCAAACCCACGTGAATCACTTGCTCTTGTGAAGAGCAAGTGACTCACGTAAGTCTGAGCCAACGGGAGTCTTCGAAGCGGCAGGGATTGGTTTTCTAGGGTTCTGAGTTTCTCAGATCTAAAATCGCTCTTTTCCGGTGGGGTTTTTGTAGGAATGGAGGTTAGGGGTGGTTGATGAGGAAGAGAGGATTACCTGGTGAGATTTTGGGCCGATTTGGAGAAGCTCCGCCGCCGATAGGCGATTTCCGGCCAGCGGAGCAAGGTGGTTAGACGGCGGAGCCTGTGGGATTAGAGAGAAGGGAGAGAGAGACGGGGGTCTTGGGGTGTTAGACTTCTAAGGTGAGGAGGGTATGGGTTGTTTGGAACAGTTTTATAGTGGGGTGTTGGGGAGTTCCCAGCCGTTTGATCTATTTTGATCAACGGCTGGGGTGCATTCACTTAGTTAAACGGGGTCGTTTGAACAGGGCTGGGGGCCGGACGGGTTTAGCTGATTGGGCCTGGGTCGTTTTGGGTGTATGGGGAAAGGATTGGGCCTGGGCAAGTTAGCCCAGGTCCTATTTTAATATACTAGAGTTAATTAAGCCTAAATCAATATTAGTTAACACTAAAGCCTAATCAGATTCATAAATGTAATAATTAATTCTAACCTTATTTTCATCTAATCATATTTTAATTAAGAATAAAATAATTAATTTTATACTCCTAATTAAATCCATGATTTATTGGATAAAATGATTAATTTTAGTAATTGGTTGTCAAACTACATTACATCAAATAATCATCGTTCGTTTGTTATTAAATTCAATTAACTACAAATAATAAATTTATAATTCCTTGATAATAGTGATGCGCCTAATTATGCAATTTTAATAATTTTAAAATACGAATTATAAATATACAATGCAAAACAATTCACAATTAATCACTAAAATTCAACAAAAATTTGTAAAATTAATTTATTATATTGAGTTTTGTAGGGGTATATGGTAGGTGAAAAATCACGTGCTCACAATGAGCATGGCATAAATCATAATTTTTCTGCTCCTAGGACTCCACAACAAAATGGAGTAGTTGAAAGAAAGAATAAGACACTTGAAGATATGGCTAGGACTATGATTCTTTCTAGTAAATTGCCCCATAGCTTCTGGGCAGAAGTTGTAAATACTGCATGCTACATCATAAATAGGTGCAGACTAGACCTCTTGTTGAGAAGACTCCCTATGAGTTACTTAAAGGGAGAAAACCAAATATATCACATCTTAGGGCATTTGGATGCAAGTGCTTTATGCACTACAATGGTAAAGACTCCCAAGGCAAGTTTGATCCCAGAAGTGATGAGGGAGTATTCTTGGGATATTCTTCACATAGTAAAGCTTATAAAGTCTATAACAAAATAACTATGTGTGTTGAAGAAAGTGTTCATGTGGTTTTTGATGAAACAAACATTCTTTCTGAGAGACAAGAACATGATGACGAAGAAATTGGTCTGGCAAGAAACTTAAATGAAACCACAGCCCAAACCGAAGTTGTACTGGAAGATGGAACATGTGAAGGAATAGGTTCATCCACCTAGAGAAACATGACATGGGGAATAGAGCAAAGAGGAAATGATCATCAAACCTCAATGGAACTTGTCCATGAACATGTTCCACAACAACAAAACACTGAAGAAACATCAAGGGGAAACCAGCTGGTTGTGAAATCTTACAAGTATCAAAGTTCTCATCCCATTGAGAACATAATTACTGATCCAACCTCTGGAATCAAAACTAGATCTTCATTAAAGAATCTTTATGCTTTTGATGCCTTCTTATCTCTTATTGAACCTAAAAATGTTGCTGAAACTTTGCAGGATGCAGATTGGGTAAATGCAATGCAAAATGAACTCAACCAATTTGAAAGGAGTCAAGTTTGGCATCTAGTACCAAGACCCTTGGACATATCAGTAATTGGCACAAAATGGGTCTTCAGAAACAAACTTGATGAAGATGGAACTGTTACAAGGAATAAGGCAAGATTGATAGTTCAAGGATATAGCCAGGAGGAGGGCATAGACTATGATGAAACCTTTGCTCTAGTTGCTAGGTTGGAAGCAATAAGACTCTTCATAGCCTTTGCTGCTTACATGGAATTCACCCTTCACCAGATGGATGTCAAGAGTGCCTTCCTAAATGTCTATCTAAAGGAAGAAGTGTTTGTCAAGCAATCTCCGGGATTTGAAATCAAGGAGAATCCTGATCATGTGTACAAACTTGATAAAGCACATTATAGGCTCAAGCAGGCTCCAAGAGCATGGTATGAAATATTATCAAAAATTTTGCTTGAGCATGACTACAAGAGAGGTAAAATTGTCAATATTTTATTCTTGAAAGAAAAAGGTAAAGAACTCGTGATAGTTCAGATATATGTTGATGATATAATCTTTGGAGCAACTACTGATAAGCTAAGTAAAGAATTTGCTAAACTAATGGGGAATGAATTTGAAATGAGAATGATGGGTGAGCTTAATTTCTTTTTAGGCTTACAAATCAAACAAAATTCAAATGGAACTATGGTCCATCAGCAGAAGTATGCAAAAGAGTTGCTTAAAAGATTTAAAATGGAAGATTCTAAAGATATTGACACTCATATTGCAACAACTACAAAGTTGGATATATATGAACTCGGTTCATCTGTCAATAAGAAGATGTATAGGGGAATGATTGGCTCATTGTTGTATCTTACTGCTAGTAGACCTAACATTGTTTTCAGTGTAGGCCTTTGTGCAAGATTTCAGGCAAATCCAACGGAGTCTCACTTGACTGCTGTCAAGAGAATTTTGAGATATTTAAAACTCACTATTGATCTTTGTCTTTGGTATCCAAAGGTAGTAATTTCAATCTTGTGGGATATGCTGATGTTGATTATGCAGGTTTTCTTATGGAATAGAAAGAGAACCTCAGGTATGACACACTTTCTTGGCTCATGTCTTGTGTCTTTGGCCACCAAAAAACAAAATTCAGTGGCCTTATCTACTGCTGAAGCTAAGTATGTTGATGCTGCCTCATGTTGTGCTCAATTGTTGTGGATCAAACTGTAAAGACCCGTAGAATTTCATGTCCAGGATAGAACAAATTACACACTGGTGTAGTGGTACTTCAAACCCCAGTGTTTCAGCGAACTCAAAGTTCGGTAGCAAATCACACTTACTGTTGCTTTCTTTGAAGTTAAATGTATGCAGAAAGAAGGAGGAGAACTCAGAAATTAGTATGTAAAATCTGAGAGAATGACTTGTATTTTTAGCCAAAGTTGGGCTGAAATCTGAAGAGGTGCAACTCTTCATAATGGTTGTTTTTGCAAAACTGCCATAGAGTAAATGCCATGACATAATTGGCTATTTACTCAACAATAAAGAGGGAAAATTGAAGGGTAGTTAATTTTCTGTTACAAAAACAGAAAACTAAATATTGGATAAATGAAATAGATTTAATATTAATATTTTGTTATTAAATCAAAATTTTTAAAACGTTTCTGTTAATATTTACTATTAACAAGTAAATTTGGTCCAAAATTAATCGATCGATCATTTGACCAAATCCGAGGCCGAGGCCGAGCCGAGCGAGTTACGACGACGACGGCGAGGCTTGTCTTCTTCTCAACTCTTTATGAGCTAGAATAAGAGCAATTGTTTATATACCCATCAAAAACCTTTTCCTCTTCCTATGTGGGACAATTAAGGAGGAAAACTCAAATATTACTCAAATATTTCATTTTCCCCTCCATTTCTCATTCACCCTATTTTAAGCATTAATAAATCATTAAATGCCTAAAAATCCCAACATAATTCACCGAGCAAAATTTATATTTTCTTAAAAATGTTCAAGTTTCTTTGAATTATCATGTGGATTATCGTATGATGGCTTATTTTCATCAAGATGAATGGATATTGTCTTAACCTAGATGAATAATCATAGTGTAATCAGATACATGTAATTTTATTTCGCATTTTGTTTTTATAAGATACAAATTATTTCTTATGTGAAGCGTTGTGACTATTGCGTTTGAAGGTTGAAGTTTTAGCTTTTCTTCTAATACTCTAGTTTTTTTTTCCCACTATTAAATAAGATATTTAGTTTAATGAAGAAGGTATTTAGGCAATTTAAACTATGTGTGTGACTGTTAAAATGAGATTTAAAAGAGAAACGTACATGCTCAAAATGTGATGAATATTTGATATTAAAATGTTTCGATATTATTAAACCAACTCGAAAACGTTAGTATAGGGAGATTTTTGCTTTTAAGGCTATCCGATTAGCAAAGTTCAGTTGGTTGTTGTTTAAGATTAATGTTAAAGGAAATAAAATATGATAAAAGTAGAGTTACGAGCATGAAAACTTCATTAGTAGTGTAGCGATTTCAAAGAAAAGCAAACGCCATAGAGCACATATTTACGGCACAATGAAAGTGCTAAAGAAAACATAAGTCATAAAGTTAAGTTTTTCCTTTATATTTGACTGTCATGATATGACTTCCATGCTATGTTATATATTGGTTTTACTTCAAGAGCCTTATTACCCAAGACTCCCACTAAAACGAACCATTATGAACCTTAAACTTTCGTGAAACAGCAATATAATAGGTCTCTTACCAAAACTTATTGACTCCTAAGCAACAAACTTTCATCATGGGTTTATGTTCTACAAAAATTATAATTATATTGATCGATTAATAGTGACATAATATTTCCCTGCAAATAATATTTGCATACATAGAATATCAATTTTCAGATGTGCAACATATTTATAATTTAATTTATGCTAAACGATAGATATAACACATCACTCTTTGTACAAATGACTACACAAATATTGATATTGATTTGAGAATTTAATAAAAAACTTATAAATGTATAGTTACACAAAATTATAGGAAATACTTGAAGGGTTATCTATACTATATTAAAAATGGTAACCCCAAACCCAAAAAGTTATCTATTTATACTATATTAAAAATGGGAACCCAAAATCAAAAAGTTAAATTACTAAAATGCCCCTCTAATTAATTTAAATAACCTGCTATAAAAGAAAACCATAACCCCGTCAAACAACTCCCAATTAGCCACCCGCTTCATGTGCTTCATTAACCGACACATCTCTTAGAAAAGAAAAACCAAATTGTATACAGCCGAGATAGAGGTCGTGGTGCATCCTAGCCTCCGACATGATAAGCCAGGATCGAGACATGACAATAAAGGACTGAAGATCGACCCCAAGTCCCATCGGGCTAGAACCTGGGGGCAAGACACCTGCCTTCGAGAATACCGAGGCCGTGATCCTGGAATCGGTCCTAGCCTCGAACGACTTCGAAGAAACATTATCAGCATAGCCAACAGAAGACCGAAATATCTGTGACCGGCTGGATGTTACGACAGGAATCTCGGCACGTATCAATAAAGAACCAACAATCAGTAAATCAAAAGATTTTATAGAATTGTACCTAAAGTAGGACTCCTCTACTATATAAAGGGGGTCTGATAATTGATAAAACACATGGTAACACGCACTCAAAAGAAATACATTATTATTTTCTCTATCTTTAAGCTCTTGTTCTTATGTATCTTGATACCGATCGCAGTACATTTGACTCGAGGGTGATTTCCTTCAAGGCTGAAATTGTCCAACTCGTGTGGTTTGAATTTAATTTGATATTATTTATTCAATTTCAACTTAATTTATGGCTTTGTGTCAAGGTAAACTGTGTATCCTTAAAACCACTTATAAATTTAACTGTTATCCAATTTTGAGGAAAAAATTTGGGCCCACCGTGGGGCTAAGGATAATAGCGGCGATTTGATACAAATTCCCATAACATACCCTATTTTACACTTGTTCTTTGAAGTGTTTTTGATTCCAAGTTAAAATCGAAATGTCAAACCCACAGTCTGCCCCTTTAAATAGGGACACTGAGTCCAGCCACCATGGCGAAAGCATTAATGTAGCACCCGATAACCAGGTGCCCCCAGTCGATCTCGATGGATTCCCGGTGGCGGATCCCATCGATGCTAGTTCGCATGTGGCCATCGACACAAATTTTCCTGTCGATCCTGAGAACATCTTACGTAGAAAAGTCCGATCAATTGCCCCGAATGCACAACGATGAAAACGATGGAATCAACCTGTGAGTGATCTTCGAAATGTTACAGGCTCAATAGGCAGTGATAGCTCAGTTGCAAAACCAAAGCTGAGCACTGAGCGGGGTTGAACCCGAGCCATCTTGGAAAGTCACCCGTATAAATGAACCGATCACCGGAAGGGAAAAATGAAAATGAATCGGGGACTAACCCCGAGATCATAAAAATGCTCGAAGAGTTGACGCAATAGATAGAATCGGGGGAGAATAAAATCGAAGCCATTGACAAAAAGGTTGAAACCTATAACTCCAGGGTGGACCAAATCCCTGGAGCACCTCCAATATTAAAGGGCCTGGATTCCATGAAGTTTGTTCAAAAACATTTTCCTCTGAGCGCGTTCCAAATTTGATCCCGAAAAAGTTCCGCATGCCCGAAATTCCTAAGTACAACGGAACAACTGATCCGAATTACCATGTGACCTCCTACACATGCGCCATCAAAGGAAACGACTTGGAGGATGACGAGACCGAGTCTGTACTGCTGAAAAGGTTCGGGAAAATTTTATCCAAGGGAGCTATGATATGGTATCACAACCGACCTCCTAATTCGATTGACTTGTTTGCTATGCTTGCAGATTTATTCGTAAAAGTGCCCGTCGGGGCTATCAAGGTCGAGACTAGGAAGTCAGACCTTTTTGAAGTAAAGCACAGGGATAATGAGGTTCTTAGGGAATTCGTATCCCAGTTTCAAATGGAACAGGTGGTCTTGCCTCCGGTCACAGACGATTGGGTCGTTCAGGCCTTCACCTAGGGGATCAATGTTCGAAGCTCGTTGGCATCATAGCAGTTGAAGAAACATCTGATGGAATACTCGGTTGTCACTTAGGCCGACATACATAATCAGTATCAATCATAAATCAAGGTCGAAGATGATCAACTCGAGGCCCAACCCGGGTCTTTTTATCTCGCCAAAACAGTTGACAGAGTCACGAGAGACATTGATCGTAAATCACGGTAAAAAAGGGATCGGTATCAGCCATATAATAGAGACCGAAGAGGTAGTAGATCTGAATAGAACCCTGTAAAAAATGAAGGAAGAAGTAACTGAGGTCAAAACAACTAGGGACTCATGAGCAAAAACTGCTTCGACAGGCCCATCGGGACGAATGACGCACCAAGATTATCGGAGTACAACTTTAACGTCGTTGCCGCCGCCATCGGACGTATCAGAGACACCAAATGGCCCCCACCTTTAAAGTCTGATCCATCCCAAAGGCATCCTAACCTAATGTGCAGATATCATGGCACTCACGATCATATGACAGAAGATTGCCAATAATTGAGAGAGGAAGTATCCTAGCTATTCAATAATGGGCATCTCCGAGTGTTCCTGAGTGATCGAGCCAAGAACCACTTTAGGAACAGAGATTCTGGTATACGGACCGAACAGGAGGAGACTTAGCACGTCATCAACATGATCATCGGTGGAGTTGATGTTCCCCAGGGACCGATGTTGAAGCGCACCAAAGTATCTATCATAAGGGAAAATGAACTCGGGATTATGTGCCGGAGGGAACCTTGCCCTTCAACGATGAAGACGCTGAAAGGATCGTGCAGCCATGCAATGATGCACTGGTAATATTAGTACTTATAATAAATCTCGAGTTTAGCGTGTATTAATTTATCCAGGTAGCTCGGCCAACATCATCAGATCGAGGGGCGTGGAACAACTCGGCCTGCAAGAATCCGAGTCTTAAACGGGTTCAACATGGCGTGTGAGACCACCAATGGAGAGATAACATTATCGGTGAAAACCGTCGGGACCGTTCATGAAGCAAAGTTTTATGTGATCGAAGGGGACATGAGGTACATGCTTTGTTCGGGAGACCTTGGAGTTACATGAGGCGGTCCCCTCGACTCTGCACCAGGTGTGAAGTTCCCGACGCCAGAAGGAATAAAGCAGTTTACGGAAAACAACTTGCCGCAAAATAGATGTTCGCATCCGACGAGGTGGTCTCGATATCCACGGTTTCAACACCAAAGGAGTTGGGTCCGGTTACCAAAGAAGAAACCAAATAGCAATTACCGACGCCAACTTTGTCCCGACTGGAGAGGCAGGAGATGGGTAAGGACTACGAATACGGGGTTCCCAGATCTTTCGTAGCCCCCCGATGATTCCGATGCTGCCAAATCAATCATTGAGGAACTAGAGCAAGTCGTATTGATCGAACACTTTCCCGATCGAAATAACCACTCACAGGCTGAGCTTGGAACCGAAGTTCCACCTGATCAAGTAGAAGATGAGGCCCCAGTTCGAGGTCAAACATGTTTTCATCAAGGACGAGGTATCTAAACTCCTTAATATAGTGTCCATCCGGGAGGTAAAATGCCCGGAGTGGTTAGCAAACGTAGTAGTGGTACCCAAAAAGGGGGAACAAATTAATAATGTGTGTGGATTATAAAGATTTGAATAAGGCGTGTCCCAAGGACTAGTTCCTTTTGCCTAATATCGATCGCCTGATTGATGCAACGATATTCCATGAGATTCTCAGTTTTCTAGACGCTTATTCCATGTACAATCAAATTCAGATGGACCCGGGTGATCGGGAAAAGACTTCCTTCATCACCAAGTATGGCACCTAGATGTCGTTCAGATTAAAAACGTTGGCGCCACTTACCAACTCCTAGTACATCGGATGTTCGAAGAACAAATAGGAAAATCAATGGAGGTTTACATTGGCGATATGTTTGTTAAGTCCTTGCGAGCAGAGGACCATTTGAAACATTTGCAGGAAACCTTCCCGATATTAAAGAAATACAATATGAAGCTGAACCCAAAGAAATGTGTGTTTGGAGTCGGGTCCGATAAATTCTTGGGATTCATGGTGTCCAATCAAGGGATCGAGATCAATCCCGATAAGATCAAGGACATTGAGGATATCACTGTTTTGGACAACGTGAAGGTCGTACAAAGGTTAACCGGACGCATTACCCTCGAGGTAGTCCGACAAGAGCCATAGTTTCTTCTCATTGTTGAAGAAAAAGAATAACTTCTCCTGGACCCCAAAATGCCAACATGCCTTAGAGGAGCTCAAGTGATATTTATCAAGCCCACCGTTTTTTCACACGCCAAAGAAAGACGAACAATTATACCTATACTTGGCAATATCAGAGATAGCGGTAAGTGGAGTCCTGGTCCGAGAGGAGAAAGGTACGCAATTTCCAACTTACTATGTTAGAAGGACCCTTGGCAAGGTCGAAACCAGGTACCCTTACGTAGAAATTTGGTGCTCGCTTTGGTAAGCGCCTCTAGGAATCTAAATCCAAACGTCAAATGTCACCCCATATGTGTCGTAACCACTTACCCCTTGAGGATTGTAATGCATAAACCGAGATCTAGGGACGGTTGGCCAAATGGGCCATAAAGATCAGTGGGTATGACATCGAATATCGGCCTCGGACTACCATTAAGTCTCAAATTTTGGTAGACTTTGTGGCCGATTTTACATCGGCCCTAATACCCAAGGTCGAAGGAGAGTTGTTATTGAACTCGGGGACCTCTTTGGGATTCTGGACCCTCTTTACAGACAACGCCTCAAACGTGAAGGGGTCCGAACTTGGAATTGTATTGAAACCGCCCGTAGGTAATATAGTTAGACAATATTTCCGGACTGTAAAATTGACTAATAATGAAGTTGAGTATGAGGCCATGATTGCAGGTCTCGAACTGGCCAAAAGCTTGGGGGCATAGGTGATCGAAGTTAAGTACGACTCCCTCCTTGTGATGAACCAAGTTAATGGGACCTTCAAGGTCAGAGAGGAAAGAATGCAAAGTTACTTGGATAAATTGCATGTAACATTACACCGGTTCAAAGAATGGACTCTACAACACGTGCCTCGGGAACAACAACAAGGTCGATGCCCATGCTAGCTTCGGGTCGTCGATCGAGGATGATGAGTTCAACTTCGGGGCGGTCGTACAGCTCATGAGATCAGTAGTGGAAGAAGGTCACGCCGAGATAAAATCAACAAGCCTAACTTGGGGCTCGAGAAACAAATAAATAAAATATCTTGGGATTGGAAAATTGCCTTCGGACCCTAAGGAATCGAGGACTCTGCTTATGAAGGCAGCCCGGTTCAGCTGTCCAAAGATGGTACATTGTTCCGTAGAACGTTCGATGGCCCACTCACAATATGTATAGGACCTGGGGACACCGAGTACGTTCTGAGGGAAATCCACGTAGCACCTGCAGAAACCATTCGGGCGCCAAATCATTAGTTCTGAAAATAATCAAAGTTGGCTACTATTGGATCGGCATGGAAAATGACGCAAAGGAGTTTGTACGAAAATGTGATGGATGTAAAAGGCATGCTCCGATGATTCATCAACCCGGGGAACTACAACATTAGGTCTTGTCACCCTGGCCATTCATGAAATGGGGGATGGACATCGCCGTGCCCCTTTCATGGGCACCGGTAAGGCTCAATTTATATTGTTTTTGACTGACTATTTTTCTAAATGGGTGGAAGCTTAGGCGCTTGAAAAAGTCGAGGAGGAGGAATTCATAGATTTCATCTAGGACCACATAATTTGTCGATTCGGAATGTCGGCCGAAATCGTGTGTGACAACGGGAAGCAATTTGTCGGCAGCCAAGTAAGCAAGTTTCTCGAAGATCATAAAATCAAAAGAATCTTGTCGATGTCCTATCACCCTAGTGGGGACGGGCAAGCGGAATCCACGAACAAAATCATACTACAGAACCTCAAAAAGGGATTGACCGATGCCAAAGGAAAGTTGAAAGAAAGCTTGCCCGAAGTCCTATGGGCATACCGTACAACATCGAAGTCCAGTACCAGGACCATCCCGCTCTCATTAGTCTGACAAAGCCCTAATACCGGTCGAAGTCATAGAACCAAGTCTCAGGATCCGATATCCAAGCAAAGAATCAAACAACGAGACCATGAACACGAGCATGGAATTGTTAGATGAAAGGCGTGAAGTCGCGTTCGTCCGAATGGCCGCCCAAAAATAATGGATCGAGAGTACTACAATCGAAGATCCAACCTTCGACACTTCAATGTCAAGGAATTAGTGTTGAGGAAGGTCACATTAAAAACTCGAAACCCAAACGAACAGAAGCTAAGACCGAACTGGGAAGATCCGTATCAAATTATCGAGATCAGCAGAAAAGGGTCGTACAAACTCGAAACATTGTACGGAGAACAACTACCGAACAACTGGAACGAAACTCACTTGAAACAATATTACTGCTAAGGTACGACCCCGATCACTACTTTTATATATCTACATTTTGGACTAACACTTGAAGGTAGCCATCCAAGAACACATAATTTTCTAGGACTTAAAGCATGCATTGACCTCTTTTTACCTTAAACCGGTTTTGTCTCAAAGAGGTTTCTGGTAAGGTTTTTAATGAGGCAACAATGGATTGTGCTAGCTTAGAATCAATGGCAGGTTGTCAACAGTATTCGAGGCTTCTCTACGATCAACCCCGAACATCGGGGGGCATTACTCTTAGAAAACGATCTTAGCAAGGAAAGAAAGTTTGCGCTCGATTAGTCTAGGCTTGATCGATAGGATTTACTGTAAGGGCTGAACAGTCGAATGAACCGTGACCACATAGATCACCCAAGCCCAGACACAAAACTTGAACATATGTGTAACTTGGTATATTACGCACAAAATTGAAAGGAAGTTTTTACCTTGCGGATAAATATTTTGCCCTTTGAAAATTTTTCCTTGTTACATTTGATTCCCCGAAGACATCGAGCCCAAGGGCCACTTCACTCGGGGACTGCCGCCAAAGGCAAGTCTGTACAACCCGGGATAATAAAATCTGGGGGCACAAAGCTTATTTGGCAGTGCCCGAACTTTAAAGGCTACGACCAACCACATTCGAGAAATATTATCTCGGTTACGGATGATTCGGTGTAACAATCCCACTGGGAAACACCCGAACTAGAAAGGCTACGACTGTACTAAAGCGGCTTGGAGACGTTTGAAACCCGTAACAAAAAACAAGGCCCTCAAAAAATTTTAAACTGGTTCAAAAGGCTACCCTCGGCAAACTATAATCTAAAAATTCTAAGTACTTTGGGGAAAGCTCCCGGTCATACCGAGCCCCCACGAAGTCTTAAGCATAATAATATCGAAGGCAAGACCTGTTCGAACCTCCAAACATGACCTAATTATTACATGCTAAGGCATTTCGATCTTTGCAAACATAAAGAATATAGCGATGGGAAACAAACTTAAAAACTGTCGAAGGAAAAACAAAAGCCTAATATATATATTATATATGAAAAGATCTTTACAAATTCCAAACGGCCTTAGCAAAAAAAGTAAGAAATTACAAAAATACAAAAACAAAGGAAAATATACCAGGCACTTAAACGGATTGGTCTTCACCGGAGCCTACCTGGTCGCCAGGATCTTCAGAGTCCCCTCCGCCCTGGATCCACTCGAACCCTCGGAGTCTTCTTAATTCTCGGGATACGCCAATTTCATGGCCTCATCTTCGAGTCCCTTAGCACTCTCGATCTCAGCCGATAAATCGAAACCCCGAGCATGAATTTCCTCGAGGGCCTCTCTTCGGGACTGCTATTTTGCGTGCTCGACGATATCTTTCAGTCGGTCCTGGGCTGCCTCGGGATAGTCCTGAGACTGGGACACCATCTCGTCGGCATAAGCTTTGGTCACTGCAACAACCGACTTGGCCTCTTCGAGCTCCTTGGCAAGAGTATCCCGATCAGAGACGACTGAGCTTAGTTGATACTGGAGCTCCACAAATTTTTTGAACACGCACCTCGGCCTTTTTCTTTGTCGCTTATATCTTGACTCTGCCGAGGTCAACTGTGCCCGAGAAGTCTCCTTTTTCGAGGCCAAGCAGTCCATCCTACCTCTTCATTCTTTGGCCTTGACCTTGAGTGCATCCATCTCGGCTCGAAGTTGGTTGATCAGATCAATCTTCTGTTGGACCTGCGGATTCCGACCATTAGTCACCGTGTCTAGCTCACCGTCACTAACTTCAAATATTTTTACATGTTTAACCAATTCAGCGTGCTCCTTCCGAGCCACCTCCAACTCATCTCAGAGGCTCTTAGCCTCTCCTTCACGCTACTCGTTAGGGAGTTTGTAAGTGTCTCTTTTTTCAATGAGCCCTCGGACTTTGACTTCAAGATAGTTCAGCTCATCCCAATACCGAAGTAAAGTTTCACGGTAAAGCACCGAAGTTACCCGGTTTAGCGCCTGTTGTGCTTTGTTGAACAGGTAGGGTGTGTATACCTCATTCATCTTGGCTTGGTATTCCTCCGTCACCAGACACCGGAGGTAACTGGCCACCCCTACAGGGGCGGAGAGGACCCGGGCATCCTCCGGAATGGATATGACGATGGATCGCTTCCAGTCAGGATATACACTCGGAGCTGGAAACCGGTTGATCAGTTTCGGGCTCGAGGAAGGCCTGCTTGTTCCCGAAGATGGACTCTTCTTCGGCTCCTCTAAGTCACCCAATCTGGTGACGTCATCCATGGCGGTGGAATCCACGCCATCAAAAAAGTCGCGTAAGGGATCGTCCACCCCATGGGCCCCCTCGTTGGAACAATTTTTTACTATTTGGGCCTCGTTACACATGGAATCGGTGAACGAAGGTGATTCGGTGATATCTATCAAATCGAGTACTTCCTTTGCGGCACTACCCACATCCCGGGAAGCCTCAGCCCCGACCTCCTTATTGCCTCCTAAGCTTGAGGTAGATCAACCTCACCTCTTTCTGGTTCAGAGCCCCCTTGCCCTTCGAGTTGTGATGGAACGGGGCCACCAGAATAAACTTCTTCCTCGGATCCGTCTCTCAACCGATAGAGCGAATCCGATGATGGTGCTAGAGCACTGGTGCTTTTTTTAGACTTGCGCACCAGCCTTCTTCTTGTTTTCTTTTTCTCTGAGCTCGGGGAACTCAGAGCCCTTTTCTTTTCTTATTTTCGGCATGTTCAGATCAGGGGACTCAATAGGTAATCCCTCGCCACCAGCTGGAGGCCTAAGCTCGACATCCTTAGATAATCCTGCAAAAAGAAGTAAATGAAGGAAGGGCTTAATGATGAAAGGGAAATCCCTATACTACCTACTCAGGAAAGAAGTATCACCATGGTAACGGGCCTCCCAACGTCCCTTCGAGAGCTTGCACATGAGAACTCGGAGTAGGGAATCTGATGATACGATACCCTCGATTCACTCTTTGAGTCGAGGGACAACACGGGACCTGAGAAACGGCTGCACCACCACAAAGCACCGATAAGAAAAAAGGAAATAAGTATGAAATCGACTTTCGAAAGTAAAATTGCACTTACGTGATGTATTCCACCTCTCGTGGAACGGCCTGCACTCGGTTGGGATCAAGTCCGAAGTCTTCACTTGGACAAAATGACCTTGCCAACTTTGATCCCGGTCTTCGTCATACTTAAGAACAGGGCTTTACTATCCCGAAGCACAAGCTTTATCAGTCCCCCCAGAAGATTCGGGGACTGTATAAGCGGATACTATGGTCGATGGTAAACAAGTACCCATCGATTTTGTTCACAAAGAACCGGAGAAGGGTCACGATCCTCCAGAACGAAGGATGAATCTGGCCTAGGCACACGTTGTACCTTCTGCAAAAATCTAGAAGGACTGGATCTACCTGACCCAATGTAAAGGGATAAGTGTAAACACTTAGGTATCCCTCAACGTGGGTGGTAATGGCTTCATCGGGGTCGGGGATGACTATGTCCTTATTGACCCAATTGCAGACCTTTCGGACCGTAGGAAGGACATCTTTAGTGATAGAGAAGATGTACCTCAAAACATCCTCACATCGGCCTTGTACGGAGGAAGGCTTTTCAACCTTGAAATCAACATTGATCGGGCATCCCCCAGGGACGAAGATTTTCAAAGTAGGTTCCGGTACTGGTTCATCGACGGCAGTATGTGAAACAGTCTCCTCGACCTCAGTAGCCTGCCGTGAAGTAAAAGGCGTTTCTTTTTGGAGAACAGTTTTGGAAGTCTTTGCCATTTCTTTAATAAATAGAGGAAAATGGAGGAAAAATGAAAGTTGAAGGATTGTATTTGTTGGATTAAGATGAAGATGGACAAGAGTTCTTACAATGGATCTAACCGGAATAAGAGTGCTAGAAAGTATTAAAATCTTAAAGGTACGAGAGTAGAAGGTTTGGATGTAAAGCTAAAATGAACAAAGGAAGAAATATTTGCAGTATTTCAGGAGGCGGTTCACATCCACAAATAGCCGACCATCGGCTGACATGCATTTAATGTCATTAAGACTTAACTGACGAGACATTTCGGTTGTTTTGTCATTTTTTTCACGGTGCATCGAAGTAAGAATCGGAAGCTCATGTCGTTTCTCGTCGCCTACTCTCCATAAAATGAGGGGACTATTTGTATACGGTCGAAATCGAGCTCGTGGTGCATCCTACCCTCCGACATGATAAGCCAGGCTCGAGACATGATAATAAAGGATTGAAGATCGACCCCAAGTCCCACCGGACTAGAACCCAGGGGCAGGACGCCTGCCTTCGGGAATATCGAGGACATGATCCCGGAATCAGTCCTAGCCTCGAACGACTTCGAAAAAATATTGTTAGCATAGCCAACAGAAGACCTAACCGTAACCGGCCGGATGTTACGGAGGGAATCTCGGCACGTATTAATAAAGAACCGACAGTTAGTAAATCAAAATACTTTTACCTTTTATAGAATATTACCTAAAGTAAGACTCCTCTACTATATAACGCGTGTATGATAATTCATAAAACACATGGTAACACGCACTCAAAAGCAATACATTATTATTTTCTCTGTCTTTAAGCTCTTGTTCTTTTGTATCTTGATACCGATCGTAGTACATCCGACTCGAGGGTGATTGTTCCTTCAAGGCTAAAAGTGTCTAATTCGTGTAGTTTGAATTTACTTTGTCATTATTTATTCAGTTGCAACTTAATTTACCGCTTTGTGTCAAGGTAATCCGTATATCCTTAAAATCACTTACAAATTTAATTGTTATCCGATTTTGAGGGTAAACACAAGCACCTACAAATAACTCCCATTAAGCCATCGTTCCATATTTAGAAAAATTGTCACGGAAGTTATTGAAATTATGCCTAAAATATTTATCAGCCTAATTTTCTTTCAATACTATATCTCCAACTGTGTCAACATGAGTATGTAGATTTCTTCTTGCATGTGTTCTCACAAAAAATCTTTTTGTGGTTGTAGGTGTCGAGAGACATTGTATTATGATATTGTCAATATTTTTGGAAAGTACCGGGATAATTTTTTATATTTCATCTTCCTCTCATAATTGAATGGCAAAGGTAGTTTATTTCAGGTGTTGTCTTTGATTTCTTCATCCGTTTCATTACTAGATTTTCGATTAATTTATAAGTAATTCTTTTTACCTTCTTTTGAGTTTTAGTTTTCACCTTGCAAGTCGTTTACTAATACTTTTCCCCTCTTGAACTTGTACATGCATACATAGCAGGGGCGGAGCTAGAGATTTGAGTGCGGGTTCGGCCGAACCCACTAACTTTGGTTCGAATTATGTATTTGTCTTAAAAATCTTATTGAATATGTATAAATTATTAATTTAGAACCCAGCAACATAAAACAATTAAAATCCTCAATCCATAAACTTGAAATTTTGGTTTCGCCTCTGATACATAGGGTTATATTGATTATGTGAGTTTTAGTTTTAATTGATTTTTTAAACTTGCATGATTGTGATGTCTATAGTCTGAATAAAAAAGAGGGAAGAAGAAGGTTTATTCCATGAAAGTCCGGAGATTTTTTAGCTTTTAAATATCTTAAAATGTGAAATTAATTAGACATGGTAAGAGACATAAATTCCTCCTAAAGTAGTATTGGTAATTTCTTATATAAGGACTATGGGGGCCACATGTACAGATTCTCCATAGAATATAGCAGATTACAGAAATATTTATGATTTATTTTTGAACTAATTATGTATTAATTTGAAACAAACTACAATTAAATAGAAAATTCATTACTCCTATTCAGTATGAGTACATTGTCGATGGATCATTAACATTTGATACTTTCTTCTTTAACTATCTTTCTATCAATCTTCTTCTTGTGTAACAAAATTACAAGGCAACTCTAAGGAACTATAGAATATCTTAGTAGTAAAAGCTTTCATAATATAAATAGCTCTAGAACATGGATATTATTTGCTTCTTTCTCTTGCAAACAAGATTATATATATATATATATATATATATATATATATTATATATATATAGTTCTTTGAGTGTCCATTTAGTGTTTTTGGTTTGTTGTATACCTGGAGTTACATAGGCAAAATATTTCGTACAAATTTAGGGTAATATATATTTTTACTATAGATGGATCATTTCAAGAAAGTAGAGGAACAAAGCAACACTAAGGGTGTGTTTGGTACGAAGGAAAATATTTTCCGGAAAATGTTTTCCAATTTTCTTATGTTTGGTTGGCTTAAATTCTTTGGAAAACATTTTCCTCATCATTTCATTTTCCTCCAATTGGAGGAAAATGTTTTCCATATCAAGATAAGGAAAAATATTTTCCAAAACTCCCTCACCCCCCACCCACCCACCTAACTCCACCACATGCCCTCTCTCAAAAAAAGTTTTTTTCATCAGCAAACACCCACCCCACTCCAC
>ML286878.1:0-16071 GCA_005239495.1 Nicotiana undulata | reverse complement strand
TTCAAAATTTTACAAGTTCTAAAGATATGAGTTCAGAGGTTTATGTGTTTCGAAGTTTACGGGTTTAGAAATTATAAAGTTTACGGGTTTGAAATTTCGCGGTTTCGAAAGTTTTGCGGTTTAAAAGTTTATGAAATTTGTGGGTTCGGAATGGCCTCGTGTTTATTGTATCAAAATTATTTACGAATACTCTTGAAAAAATACTTTCCTTGATTTGCGTACCAAACATCAGAAAATGAATAAGATTACTATTTGTTTTCCAAGAAAATATTTTCCTGGAAAATATTTTCCATGGAAAACATTTTCCTTTATACCAAACACACCCTAAGTCTTTTATTTTGATAAATGTATCACTTCCATCTATATTTCCTTCTTTATCCAAATTTCATTTTAATTTTTTCTCATCTTATAAATTCCTTTATTGAATTTATGTTGTCTTTATCTAAACATGAGAAAAGAGAGATCCTTGTTGTGATTCAAGCTAATGCGAAGAAAGGATCATGGCCACCCAAAGAAGATATCAAGCTCTATGATTGTACTGAAAAAATTTAGAAATCAAATAATTTCGAATTATATGGGACATAGCTTTCTTTAATTTTATCTTACTTGATTAACTCCATTTAATTAAATAGATAAGAATGCCTCATGTGCAATTGAACATCTCATAACGACTTGGCAGGTCGTTTTGAGTATTACAGCCTCATTCCCCCATTTACTATTCATTTTGTACTTTACAGTTGTTATGTGACTCATCGGGGTAGTTGGTTTGGATCCAGTATTGAAGAATTGAGACACTTAGTCTCAAGGATGAAAACTTAAGTAGAAAATGTTGAATGGATGTTGACTTATGTGTAAAGGACCCCGAAATAGAGTTTTAATGATTCCAATAGCTCTATATGACGATTTTTGACTTAGGAGTGTGTCCGAAAAATTATTTGATAGCATGTAGTTGATTTTGGCTTGAAAAGGCAAAATTAGGAAATGGAAGGTTTGGAAGTTGGACCGGGAGTTGATTTATTAATACCGGGGTCGCAATCCAGTTCTGAAATTTTTCATAGGTTCGTTATGCCATTTATGACTTGTGTGCGAAATTTGAGGTCAATCGAACTTGATTTGATAGGTTTCGGCATCGAATGTAGAAGTTGAAATTCGTTAGTTTTCATTAGGCTTGAATTGGGGGCGCGTTTCGTGGGTTTAGCGTTGTTTGATGTGATTTGAGACCTCGACTAAGTTTGTATGATGTTTTGGGACTTGTTGGTGTATTTGGTTGAGGTTCCGGGGGCCTCGGGTGAGTTTCGTATGGTTAACGGATCAAAATCAAACTTAGAACAAAACTGGAACTTTTTGCCTTATGGTGCAAACGCACCTGCGGAACTCTTCTCGCAGGTGCGGAAGACAAGGCGCAAAGGCGGATTTGGAGCAAGCCCGTGGTTTGGTCGCAGGTGCGTGAAGATTTTTGCATATGCGAGCCCACATGTGTGAGCCAGGCTCCGCAAATACGGAGTGAAGGAAGGGCAGCAGTCCCACAGAAGCAGCTGTGCGGCTGCAAAAGTGAGGTCGCGGAAGCAGACCTCATGTTCACAGAAGCGAAGGAAACCCCATAAGCGAGGGAGGACTTCGCATCTGCGAGACCTCAGATGCATCCAAATGTATAGCAAATGCGAAACCACTGGTCAGGTTACAAAAACAGAGGGGTCCAAGTTTTTCTTATTTTTGGACATTTCAAACACGGTTTGGGGCGATTTTTCAGAGAGAATTAACGGAGAATCTTGAGATAAGTCACTTGTGATCATTGTTAGTCAATAATATTGAATTATCATTGAGTATTTCGACTACACTACATGTTTTTTGGGTGAAATTCAAGAATTTGGGCCTAGTGATTTGAAAATAAGATTTGAGGAATGGAAGGTCGTCTTGATGTTGGAATTTGGTAAATTTGATACGGTTGGACTCGTGGTTGAATAGGCATTCATATTTTGTAACTTTTGTTGGGTTCTGAGGTGTGGTCCCTCGTGATGATTTTTGAGTTGAATCTCGAATTTTTGTTGGCAAATTTAATATTTTCATATGGAATTGATTCATATAATTTGTGTTGCAAATTATTGTGACTAGATTCGAGGCGTTCGGAGGATGATTCGCGAGGGAAGGGCTTGCTAGCGGAGTGATTCAAGTTGTGTGAGGTAAGTATCATATTTAAACTCGGTTAAGGCACTAGTTGCCTGAATTTTTGTGATAGCCACGTGCTTTTGGGTGGACACATGTGTGGGGATGGTCCCATGTGAGGGCACTGGGGTTGTGTATATATGTTTGGGTTGTGCTCAGGCTCTTATAAGCTCAGAAATGACTGTTAAGTTTCGAGCTTCGATATCCAACCTGTGGTAACAATTAGGTGATTTAATTCAACCATGATGTATTTACTCAGAGGTTTAAATCCCGGAACAAACTTGATAATTGCTTTTCATTGATGAAATTCCCTGATTTGTTACAATAGCACACTTTGCACAGGCCTACATTTTAGCATGTTATTTATACCAGTCCGAGGAGAAGAAAATCCTATTTCATTCATTATATGCATGTACCCTTGCTTTATTTCTACCGTATGATACTTTGGCACGTGAGTTGTCCATGCAGCACGTGAGTTGTCCGTGTGGATCCATATATTGATACCTTGGCACGTGAGTTGTCCGTGCAGCACGTGGGTTGTCCGTGCGGATCCATATATTGATATTATTGACACGTGAGTTGTCTTTGTCGCACGTGAGTTATCCGTGCAGATTCTATTATTAGCACGTGAGTTGTCCGTGTTGCACGTGAGTAGTCCGTGCAATGTGTGAAACTTGTAATTTCTTGATCATTATCTGATTTACTTATTGATTTGGTTGTACTCACACTACACCCCGCACCTCGTGTGCAGATCCAGGTACATCCAGATACCGAGGTTGCTAGATTTGGGGATTTATATGTTGGAAACTATCGAGGTAGTTGTTTGGCGTCCGCATACCTTGACTCTCTTTCCTTTCAGTTATTTGTGAAGTTTTATATTTTTCAGACAATATTTTTATCAGTCAGACAGTGTTGTCATTTAGATGCTCATGTACTCAATGACACCGGGTTTTGGGAGTGTATTTGTATCACTATTTGTGGGATTGTCTATTAAATCTAAATTTTATGTTTTCAAACTTAAAAGATTATAGTGTTTTATTAAGGTTATCGGCTTGCCTAGTATTGAGATAGGCGTCATCACGACATGAAAATTTTGGGTCGTGACAAGTTGGTATCAGAGCCTAGGTTATATAGGTCTCACGAGTCATGAGCAGGTTTAGTAGAGTCTTGCAGAGACGTCTGTACTTATCTTCGAGAGGCTGTGGAACCCTTAGGAAAATTTCACTTTCTTGTATTCTGTCGTGCGAAATTATTGATTGCAAAAACTAAAATTCTGTTATTCTATTCTCTCACAGATGATGAGAACACGCACTATCGGATCAGATGGTCAGCCACCAGTGCCACCAGTTAGAGCCACGAGAGGTTGGGGCCGTGGTAGAGGCCGAGGTGTAGCTCGTACAATAGTTAGAGAAGCACATGTATAACCAACAGTTGCTCCAGCTCAGGAGCAAGTTCAACATATAGTTGAGCCGGCGGGACCAGCTCAGGCACCAGCTATGCCTATTGTGATTCCAGGCCTTCAGGAGGTTTTGGCCCAGACATTGACTATTTGCACTGCCCTTGCTCAGGTGGTTTCGGCTCAGACCGCACCAGCCACTTCTCAGGCCGGGGAAGGTACTCATACCCCTATCGCCCGCACTCCAAAGCAGGTAGTGCATGGACTAGAGAGGTTTGGGAGACTCCGTCCTCCATCACTTAGTGGAACTGAGTCAGAGGATCCCCATGATTTCTTGGTCAGATGCCAGCGAATCCTTCGTACAATCGGTATTCTTGAGACTAGTGGGATCTCATTTACTCCTTATCATCTCACCAGAGCATCCTTCAGATGGTGGGAGACTTATGAGAGGAGCAGAACAGTTAGTGCAGCACCACTTCCATGGTATGATTTCTCCGTATTATTCCTAAAGAAGTTTGTGCCACAGACCTGCAAAGAGAAACTGAGCAGGAAGTTCGAAAATTTACGTTAGGAAGACTTGTACGTGACCTAATAGGAGATGCGGTTTTCGGAATTGGCTCGCCATGTAGTCTTGTTGGTTCCTACTAAGAGGGAGAAGATCAAGAGGTTTACTAATGGCATCAACCATCAGTTCTGTTTTGTTATGACTCTGGGAAATGTAGTAGGTGCTAAATTCGACGAGGTGGTTGATAATGTTCGGCGGCTAGAGATGGTCCATATTCAGGAGTGTGAGAAGAGGGAGGCCAAAAGGTCTCGTGGTCCGGGTAATCCCAGTGGTGTTTATTCTGGGGGCAGCCCTACCACAACATGGGTCGTCCTTATAGGCTTGCTCAGATGGCTCACTCAGCCCAGCGTAGTGCATCAGATAGCCACGGTTCTTACAATGCTCGCTCAGTCCAATCCTTATTCAGTGAACTACCAGCGCAAAGTTCTCACCATGCCTTATCTGCTCAGGTTTCTACAGGCGGTGCCTCGGGTTATTAGGACCAGCAGCTTCGTCAGAGGAGGGTTATTTTTAGTGCGGGGACTTGGGTCATATCAAGAGAGATTACCCTAGAATGTTGAGACTCCACAACACAGTTCTCGGCCGATGGTACCAGCACTGGCAGTTCCACCACCCATCCAGCCAGCTCGAGAAGGGGCTCAAGCAGCTAGGGGTTGCCCAAGAGGGGGGAAGTTGATCAGGTGGCGGTCAACCCTGATTCTATGTTATTCCTGCTAGGCCAGATGTCATTGCTTCCGATGCAATGATCACAAGTATTGTATCAGTGTGCCTTAGGGAAGCTTCTATATTATGTGACCCTATTTCAACATTTTTGTATGTATCATCATATTTTGCTCATTATCTGGATATGCCCCGTGAGTCCTTAGTTTCACATGTTCATATATCTACGCTGGTGGGCGATACTATTGTTGTGAACCGTGTATATCGATCATGTGTAGTGACTATCGGGGTACTGGAGACTAAAGTTGATCTCTCATTGCTTAGTGTGGTTGATTTCGATGTGATATTGTGTATGGATTGGTTGTCTCCATCTCATGCAATTCTGGAATGTCACACAAAAATCGTGACATTGGCGATACCAAGGTTGCCGATGGTCAAGTGGAGAGGTTCTCTAGATTGTTCACAACAGGGTAATTTCTTATCTAAAGGTCCAACGGATGGTCGGGAAGGGGTGTTTGTCATATCTGGACTTTGCGAGAGATGTTGATGCAGACAGTCCTACTATTGATTCTATACCGGTAGTGCGAGACTTTCCGGATGTATTTCCTGCAAACTCCAACTATGCCACCCGACAAGGATATTGACTTTGGTATTGACTTGGTGCGGGGTACTCGGCCAATTTCTATTCATCTGTATCGTATGGCACCATAGGAGCTGAAGGAATTGAAAGAGAAACTTCAGGGACTTCTTGATAAGGGGTTTATTAAGCCTAGTGTGTTTCCTTGGGGTGCACCAGTTCTATTTGTGAAAAATAAAGAAAGTACTATGCGGATGTGTATCGACTATAGGCAGTTGAACAAAGTTACAATTAAGAACAAGTATCTTTTGCCACATATTGATGATTTATTTGACCAGCTTCAGGGAGCGAGGGTGTACTCTAAGATTGATTTGAGGTCTGGGTATCGCCAGTTAAAGATTCTGGATTCGAATATTTTAAAGACGACATTCAGGACCAGTTATTATCATTATGAATTTCTTGTGATAAATTTTGGGCTGACCAACGCTCCAGCAGAGTTCATGCACTTGATGAATAGTATATTCTACACGTATCTTGGTTCATTCATCATAGTATTTATTGACGATATCCTGGTGTACTCACGTAATCAGGAGGAGCATGCACAACACTTGAGTATTGTATTACAGAGGTTGATGGAGGAGAAACTTTACGCCAAGTTCTCGAAGTGTGAGTTTTGGCTTAGTTCAGTGGCATTCTTAGGGCACGTGGTGTCCAGTGAGGGGATTCAGGTAGATCAGAAGAAGATAAAGGCAGTTCAGAGTTGGCCCAGGTCATCATTAGCTACTGAAATTCGGAGTTTTCTTAGCTTGGTCGGGTATTATCGTCGCGTTGAGGAGGGATTTTCGTCTATTGCGGCGCCTATGACTATATAGACCCAGAAAGGTGCTTCGTTCAGGTGGTCAAATGAGTGTGAAGAAATCTTTCAGAAGATCAAGACTACTTTGATCACAACTCCAGTTCTAGTTTTGCTTTCAACGTCAGGTTCTTATACTATATATTGTGATGCTTCTCGGATTGGTATTGGGTGTGTCTTAATGCAGGAGGGTAGAGTGATTTCTTATGCTTCGTGCCAGTGGAAGACACATGAAAAGAACTACCCTATTCATGATCAGTTGACAGCTATTGTTCATGCATTAAAGATTTGGAGGCAATATCTCTACTGTGATGACCCAAAAGGTCATCCCATGTATTTCTAGCTAAATCTGTGTTTCGAGGTCATGAGAACCTCCTTCGATCTTGCCTCGATTTGCATGCGTAGCCCGGGCATGTATACGGGAAGCCGTTATGTGAAAAACTAATGAAAATTATATTTTTGTGTTGAAATTTGAGTAAAATTGACTTTGGTCAACATTTTTGATAAACGGACCCGGACCCATGATTTGACGGTCCCGGACGGTCCGTAGGAAAATATGGGACTTGGGCGTATGCCCGGAATCGAATTTCGAGGTCCTAAGTCCGAGAAATGAATTTTTAAAGAAAATTATTTTCTGAAAAATATAAAGGTTTTTGAAAATGAAATTTTATGTGAAACCTGTGATATCGGGCCCATATCTTGGTTCCGGAGCCCGGTACATGTTTGATATGATTTATATGTGTTATCTTTGAAGTTTGGTAAAAAACGTACTTCGTTTGACGTGATTCGGATCAAAAATGCAAAATTTGAAGTTTTAAGAAGTTTTGAAATTTCATTGATTTTGGGGTTTAATTCGATGTTTATGATGTTATTTTGGTGATTTGATTACACGAATAAGTCTGTAGGATATTTTTGAAGTTGTGTGCATATTTGGTTTTGAGCCCCGAGGGCTCGGGTGAGTTTCGGGTAGGTGTCGGAGTGCAAAACTTGATAAACATCTGGTGTAAAGTGTTGTTTCTGGTGTCCTGTGATTTACCCTTCGCGATCGCGGTGCAATTCACGCGATCGCGATGTTCATATGGCTGGGGGTGGGGAAAACACCCTACGCGAACGCAGGGCCTGGGTCGCGATCGCGGAGCCTGAAGGTAGTGCTCTACGCGACCGCGTGGGGCCTCACGCGATCGCATAGTGTTAAAGGGATCTGGGGGCTGGGTAGTATTCACTCTACGCGAACGCGGTCGGTTGGTCGTGATCGCGAGGGTCGTTGTCCAATGAACTCTGCGATCGCAATCCCTTCTTCGCGATCGCGATAGTCTAAGTCCAGTACTCTGCGCGATCGCAGGAGACCTGTCGCGATCGTGTAGGTCATTTTTGCCCAGTTATTTAAAATGTCCAAAACAGAATGCATATTACGGGAGTTTCCACAATTTTCATAAACCCCTTCTTCTCCACACCTCTTAGGAGATTTTTGAAGAATTCCTTCAGCACAATTTCATAGGTAAGTAATCCTAACCTTGTTTTCTTCCATTTTTATCAATACCCATTAGATTTTAG
Source organism: Nicotiana undulata (assembly GCA_005239495.1). Classification (NCBI taxonomy): domain Eukaryota; kingdom Viridiplantae; phylum Streptophyta; class Magnoliopsida; order Solanales; family Solanaceae; genus Nicotiana; species Nicotiana undulata. The sequence continues at coordinate 8,303 of ML286878.1, read as the reverse complement.
GCCTAAAAACATGGAATTTAAGGTAGAAAATTGGGTATTTGGGTAGAGTTAGGGCTTTTTGATTTTTTGGGAATTTGACGTCGTTTTGGGGTCGAATTTCAAAACAAATTATATATTCGAGCTCGTAGGTGAATGGGTGATCGGATTTTGGTTCGAACCTCGTGTTTTGACCAAGCAGGCCCGGGGTCGATTTTTGGGTTTTTGGGAAGAATGTTGGGAATTCCATAATTAAGACTTAGAATTGAATTGTTTAGCATTTATTGATGTTATTGGGTCAATTATGTCTATATACGATTGATTTGGAGTCGGGTTCGAAAGAAAAAGCGGTGCTAGAGGTTTGATTTGGATTCTTGGAGTCGAGGAAGTGTTTGGCCTAACCTTAGCTTGGGGGAATAGGTATTGCGTCATATGTGCTACGTGTTTATCCCATGTTCAATGTATAGGTGAGGTGACGAGTACCTATGCATTATTGTCAAGCACGCTCGTGAGTCAGTCTTTATGATATATGTGTTTTTCTTCGTTATTTACTGTGTTATGAAGTAGATTTCATTTTGGAGGTTATTCAATTGTTGGAAATAATTGGTTGTGAACATTGTTGATTAATTGTTCAGTTGAGGATTATTTTGTTAAGTTCTACACTTGATAGAGATTGGTTATAGTTGTGTCCCTTGCCGGGACGGTGTTTGTTTCTATTGTTGTTCCCTTGCCGGGATGTTGTGATTATGATACATGTTGTTGATTTTCCTTGCCAAACTGTTGTTCATTATATTGTTTGGGTGAGGAAGAGTGCAAAGCACGAAGGGTGATGGCGTGTATTTATTTATTGCATTGTGAGGATGAGAGTGTAAAGCACGAAGGGTGATGCCGTGTATTTATTTATTGCATTGTGAGGATGAGAGTGTAAAAGCATGAAGGATCATGCCGTGACATTTTTTTTATTTATTTAATTATTGCTTTGGTGAGGATGAGAGTAAAAGCACGAAGGGTGATGTCGTGCACTTGTTTTGGTGAGGATGAGAGTAAAGCACGAAGGGTGATGTCGTGTACTTATTTGCTCTATGTGGTTACTTCCTGTTACTATTTTTGATACTTAGACTGCTGCTTTGCTCTATTATTCAATAATTGTTTTTCCCTTGTCCCCAACATGTTCTCCCCCGTTTTACACTTAACTATTCATTTCCTGCCATTTTTCCTGTTATATATTATTGAATCGCACAGGTGTTTATTATTTGTCGTGTCCTAGCCTCGTCACTACTTAGCCGAGGTTAGGCTCGGCACTTACTCAGTACATGGGGTCGGTTGTACTGATGCTACACTGCATTTCTTTATGTTGTGCAGATTATGGTACCGGACCCGGTGGACACTGAGCGAGGGAGTATCCTTCAGTCCACATGCGACACTGAGGTAGTCATGCAGGCGTCCGCAGGCCTTGGCGTTACCTCCTATCTCTTTCATTTCTCTATCTTTCCTTTGTATTTTTTAGACAGTTGTATGTGTTTATTCAGACCCTTTGTTTTTAGTAATCTTAGACAGTCCGTGAAGTTGTGGTACTAGTTCTGGGGGTTTTATTAAGGATTTTGTAATGTTAATTACTTAAGTTATTGGATTTCATGGTTTCCGTACTCTTATTCATATTGTTCTCGTTATTTCTTCATTTCAAATGTCTAGTAATAAGGAAATAAGTATATTGACTGGAACGTTGGCTTGTCTAGCGGATTCAACGTTAGACGCCATCACGGTCCCGACGGTGGGATTTCGGGTCGTGACATCTACGGCGTGTGTTGTAAGGTTTTTACAGATCACCGGAGTCTATGGTATTTATTCAAACAAAAGGATCTAGATTGAGACAACGCAGATGGTTGGAGTTGCTAAAAGACTATGATATTACTATTTTGTATCATTCTGAAAAGGTCAACGTGGTGGTCAATGCCTTGAGTAGAAAGGCGGTGAGTATGGGTACCCTTGCTTTCATTCCCGTTGGGGAGAGGTCACTTGAATTAGATGTTCAGGCCTTAGACAACCAATTCGTGAGATTAGATGTTTCAGAGCCTAGTCAGGTTCTAGCTTGTGTGGTTTATCGGTCTTCTTTATATGATCGCATCAGAGAGCGCCAGTATGATGATCCCCATTTTCTTGTCCTAAAGGACACATTTCAACACGGTGATGCCAAAGATGTTACTATTGGAGATGATGATATGTTGAGGATGCACGGTCAAATTTTGTGTGCCAAATGCAGATGGGCTGCGTGAGTTGATTCTTGAAGAAGCCCATATTTCGCGGTATTACATTCATCTGGGTGCCGCTAAGATGTACCAGGACTTGAGGCAGCATTATTGGTGGAATAGGAGAGAAGGTACTACTATGAGTTTCTCCTATGAAGGGTGTTATGAGGTTCGGGAAGAAGGGTAGGTTGAGTCCTCTGTTAATTAGTCCTTTTGAAATACTTAAGAAGGTTGGAGAGATGGCTTATGAACTTGCATTGCCGCCTAGTCTATCGGGTGTTCATGCAGTGTTTCATGTATCCATGCTCCAGAGGTATGTGGGAGATCCGTCTTATGTTTTGGATTTCAGTACAGTACAGTTGGATGGTAATTTGACTTATGATGTGGAGTCGGTGGCCATTTTGGACCGGCAGGTTTGAAAGTTGAGATCAAAGAACATAGCTTTAGTGAAAGTGCAATGGAGAGGCCAGCCAGTCGGAGAAACTACCTGGGAGACTGAGGGGGAGATGCAAGGGCAAATATCCACACCTATTTGAGACTCCGGGTATGATTCTAAACTCGTTCGAGGACGAACGTTTATTTAAGAGAGGGAGAATGTAACACCCGGCTGGTCATTTTGAGTATTACATCGGCGTACCCCCATTTATTACTCATTTTGTTCTTTACGATTATTATGTGACTTGCTGGGGTAGTTGGTTCGGGTCCGGTGAGGTTTCAGAATGAATTGAGATACTTAGTCTCAAGGATGAAAACTTAAGTTGAAGAGGTTGACCGAATATTGACTTATGTGTAAACGACCTCGGAATAGAGTTTAGATGATTCCAATAGCTCCGTATGGTGAATTTGGTCTTAGGAGTGTGTCCGAAAAATTATTTGAAAGTATGTATTTCATTTTGGCTTGATATGGCGAAATTAGGAAATAGAAGGTTTGGAAGTTTGATCGGGAGTTGACTTTATTGATATCAGGGTCGTAATCCAGTTCTGAAAATTTTCATAAGTCAGTTACGTGATTTATTACTTTTGTGCAAAATTTGAGGTCAATCGGACTTGATTTTATAGGTTTCGGCATCGAATGTAGAAGTTGAAATTCGTTAGATTTCATTAGGCTTGAATATGGGTGTGAGTCGTGGTTTTAGCATTGTTTGATGTGATTTGAGATCTCGACTAAGTTCGTATGATGTTTTGGGACTTGTTGGTGTATTTGGTAGAGGTCCCAAGTGCCTCGGGTGAGTTTCGACTAGTTAACGGATCGAAATCGAACTTACAACAAAGTTGGAACTTTCTTCCTTCTGTTGCAATCGCACCTCTTGAACTTTCTCGCAGGTGCATTGCCGCAGGTGTGGCTGGCAAGGCGCAAAAGCGGATTTGGGGCTGGCATTGGGTTGGGTCACAGGTGCGTGAAGATTTCTGCATTTGCGAGCCCGCATGTGTGTGCCAAGCTCCGCAGATGCGGAGTGAAGGAAGGAAGGCCAGCACCACAGAAGCGGTTGTGCAATGCAAAAATAAGGCCGCAGAAGCGGACCTCTTGTCCGCAGAACTGAAGGAAATCGCATATGCGAGGGAGTACTTCGCATCCGTGAGACCGCAGATGCGGGCAAATGTATCGCAAATGCAAAACCACTGGTCAAGTTATAAAAAAAAAGGGGTCCGAGATTTTCTCATTTTTGGACATTTCAAACATGGTTTGGGGCGATTTTTCAGAGATAAATTCACAGAGAATCTTGAGGTAAGTCAGCTGTGATCATTGCTAGTAATAATATTGAATTATCATTGAGTATTTCGACTAGATTACGTGTTTTTGAGGTGAAATTCGAGGATTTGGGCATAAGGATTTGAAAATAAGATTTGAGAAATTGAAGGTTGAGTTGATGTCGGAAATTGGTAAATTGGTACGGTTGGACTCGTGGTTGAATGGGCATCCATTTTTGTAACTTTTGTCGCGTTTCGAGACGTGGGCCCCATTGATGATTTTTGAGTTGAATTTCGGATTTTTGTTGGAAAATTTAGTGTTTTCATATGAAATTGATTTCTATAATTTGTGTTGACTGTACCGAATTATTGTGACAAGATTCGAGGCGTTCGGAAGCCGATTCGCGAGGCAAGGGCTTGCTAGCAGAGTGATTCGAGTTGTCTGAGATAAGTATCGTATTTAAACTCGGTTAAGGCATTTGGTATATTTAATTGTGTGTAATTCATAACAAAATCAAATTTTGAGTATATACACCCGTGTAACGCATGTGCAGAGAAAGTAATTACATGAAAAGAGCAGATGCCTTGAATATCTAACACGGTTTGATAACAAAATTATATTTGGTGGTTTTTACGTTTCTGGATAACCAAACTAAGTTTACTCTTATACCAAATATGACAATAACTGCCAAAATGCTTGATATATAATTTGTTACACATATATTGTTACCATAAAAAAAAATAAAAAATGATAGCACTACTTCATAACACTAAATAGTTATAGGAAGTGTTCTAGTGTTTTTCATAGAGAGTAATAAGAGAAAAAGAATTTACTTACTTGAGTTGACGTATATAGTATTAGATTTGTATGTTGTAGGTGGCGAACATATAAGCTTAACTAAAATTAATTACAATATTTTTACGGAAGCAGAAAATTTCAATTGGATTTCGAAGGCAATTTATATATGCAGATGTTTGATAAGAATTTAATTGAGTGTTTGGTGGGTTTTTTCAACGGATGAGATAATTAATTAACAATTTTAATCGTATATCTGTTGGTTTTCTTTGACAGATGAAGTAAATTATTTTGAGTAACAGTTTTCTCGATTATAGTTGTTATGTCAATGCACTTTGTACTGTTACAATTTTGAATGCGGAAGAAATAAAAAATGACCATATGTAGCCCCTTAAAATTTTAATAGCTCATATTTTTTTCTATTGATACGAAATGTCTCTCCGGCCTAAACATATTACATCTAGCCTGAAATGTCTATTTTGTATATATTTTGTATAGTGACAATTTATTGTATATAAATTGTACAGCAGTTACAGTGTATTTTGAATATAGACAATAGGGACAGCATATAACACTGTATAGATTTTTTACGTTTTGACAAAATTACTGAAGTTGCTATTTTCAACTTTAAAAATAGACTCTTTTGGACTCTTTTGATATGTGTGGATATGGTGTTGAAAATTGTATCCACCATAACCATGGGATAAAATGATCTTTTTTTCTCGTTTATTGCTTTTCTTAGGTACGGTCTAGCTAGGCCCTTTAAACTGAAAATATCTTTGGATTCTGTGTTCACCTGATCAGAAATTTGATTTGTGCGTTTCAGTTTCACAATCATAAAGACAATGATTCCTGGAAATTTTGCTTTGGTTCGTTGAATCATAGCCACTGAAATTCACATTGACTTGGCCTTACTCCCTCCTGTCCAAAATAAGTGACTTTTTGTTTGTTTTTACGCATATTAAGAAATCTACCTTTTAACATTAATTAGCAATAAAATTGATCATATTAACCTTTACTATCCCACATAAATATTCCTAACACATACTCCAACATTATTTACTCCAAGGGCAATGTAGGAAAAAAATAATTAATTCATTCTTGAAATCTGAAAAAATCACTTATTTTGGACCACAAGAAAAAGGCTAGAAAATCACTTATTTTGGACCGGAGGGAGTATCATTTAACAGGAGCCCGGAACCAAAATAATGTCCTTTTGGATAAAAAGAACATTAATGAGTGTAAAAAAAAGTTACAATACTATATATAACGTCCAAATACTGGGCGATATACCTTAACGGTAACTTTTGTCGTTAAGGTATAACGCGGTACAAAACCGCGTTATTTATGTATAGCGCACTAAAACACTACGTTATAGTATAACACTTTAAAACTCCGTGCTATAAATGTAAATATTGGGTGGTCCAATGGTTAAGGGATACTTGAGAAGGTTGCTTTGGCCTTGAGCTGCAGGGGATTATCCATACACCAACATTTCTTTATTTTCCTATTTCTCTTTTTCATTTTTTATTTCTATTCTTTATTTTGTTTAAGTATTTAGTATAACCTTTATTTTCTTATTTCTTTTTCATTTTTTATTTCATTTTATTATTTTGTTTAAGTATTTAGATTTTTATTTTTCATTTCTTTTCATTATTTTGTTTAAGTATTTAGATATAACCTTTATTTTCCTATTTTTATTTTTCATTTCTTTTCATTATTTTGTTTAAGTATTTAGATATAACCTTTATTTTCCTATTTTTATTTTTCATTTCTTTTCATTATTTTGTTTAAGTATTTAAATATAACCTTTATTTTCCTATTTCTTTTTCACTTTTTTATTTCTTTTCATTATTTTGTTTAAGTATTTAGATATAAATACTTTAATAGAGAAGCCTTTTATTATTTCTTTAAAAAATCAACCGACATTTTTAATAGTCGTTATTTTGTGTTATACGTAAAACAAAATTAATTTTTTCTTTTATTTTCTAATTAGAATTATGAGTTTTATTTTCAAAAATCTAATTCGTAATCCGAAAATTCAAACCAAAAGATTCACCAATGAAAAAAAACCAAAAGTATTTAAAGGTGAAAAGGGAAAGGTAATTTTTATCTCTCAAAATAGAGAACTTGCGTTATATTTTGATTGCGTTAAAATTTAAAATTTTGATATTAAGAGTCTTATACTAAGATAGTTTTTATAAATTACATGTGTGTTACTTACAAGTTATATATTTATATGCTAGGACAATACTAAAAAGATTATTCTCACGAAGCTTAGCAAAGCCAAGGACTACAATTTGAGCAACAGTGTCAGTGTGTATAACATAAGGGACTAAATACAAAATAGCCAAAAACATAGTAAAATTTTAACTATAAAATAAAACTCATAATTCTAATTTGAAAATAAAAGGAGAAAAAAATAATTTTGTTTTACGTATAACACAAAATAACAACTATTAAAAATGTCGGTTGATATTTTAAAGAAATAATAAAAGGCTTCTCTATTAAATTATTTATATCTAAATACATAAACAAAATAATTAAAAGAAATAAAAAATAAAAAAGAAACAGGAAAATAAAGGTTATATCTAAATACTTAAACAAAATAATGAAAAGAAATAAAAAATGAAAATCTAAATACTAAAACAAAATAATGAAAAGAAATGAAATGAAAAAGAAATAGGAAAATAAAGGTTATATCTAAATACTTAAACAAAATAATGAAAAGAAATAAAAAATGAAAATCTAAATACTTAAACAAAATAATGAAAAGAAATAGAAAAATAAAGGTTATATCTAAATACTTAAACAAAATAATGAATAGAGATGAAATATGAAGAAATAGGAAAATAAAGAAACGTTGGTGTACGGATTCGAGCCCAGCATCTCAAGGCCAAAGCAACCTTCTTAGGTATCATTTTACCATTGGAACACCCAACATTTACATGTATAGCGCGGGTTTTTAAAATGTTATACTTTAACGCAGTGTTTTAGTGCGCTATACATAAATAACGCGGTTTTGTACCGCGCTATACCTTAACGGCAAAAGTTACCGTTAAGGTATAGCGCCCAATATTTGGGCGTTATATATAGTGTGAACACCCAATTTTTGCCCCGCGTGAAAATTACTCCTAAAAATAATCAAAAATAATTTTTAATGAATTTTAGAAATTTTTCTTTATTTAGTTGCATGTCATGCATGTTTAATACTTCAAAATTACAAAAAATATCATAAGAAATTGTCACATTCTTCATTTCATGTAATCTTAGGTTTAATTCGCATTAAAATTCACAAAAAATATACATTAGCTTAATCAATTAGTTTATTTAATTAGTTAAAATATTAATTAGGTCGTTTTGATAAAAGGAATTTAATTAGTAGTAAGATGACCATTTTCGAAAGATAAATTTGCCCTTATTTCAAATTGGCCTAATTTCAGGGCCCAAATTTCAGGCCCAACCAAATTTTCCACATTCTAACCCTAATCCCCTCCCCTATATAATTAATACCTTCCCCTACACACAAAAATAAAACAGAGGACCTATCTGGCCAAAAAGCCAGCAACGGCGCCCCTCCCCCTTTCTTCTTCTCC
>ML286876.1:0-63125 GCA_005239495.1 Nicotiana undulata | reverse complement strand
TTAAATGACCAAAACTAGGAAGTGCGTCTCCTAGAACAAAAGTATAACCTGGAAGACCCAGACAAGGAAGTGCGTCTCGTAGGGGTGAACTTAAATGACTCAAACTAGGAAGTGCGTCTCCTAGAAATTAACTTGAATGACCCAAAACTAGGAAGTGCGTCTCCTAGGGGTAAAATTTCAATTTAGGAAGTGCGTATCCTAAAACAAAACTATAACTTGAAAGACCCAGACTAGGAAGTGCATCTCCTAGGGGTGAACTCAAACTAGGAAGTGCGTCTCCTAGAAATTAACTTGAATGACCCAAAACTAGGAAGTGCGTCTCCTAGGGGTAAAATTTCAATTTAGGAAGTGCGTATCCTAAAACAAAACTATAACTTGAAAGACCCAGACTAGGAAGTGCATCTCCTAGGGGTGAACTCAAACTAGGAAGTGCGTCTCCTAGGGGTAAAATTTCAATTTAGGAAGTGCGTATCCTAAAACAAAACTATAACTTGAAAGACCCAGACTAGGAAGTGCATCTCCTAGGGGTGAACTCAAACTAGAAAGTGCGTCTCCTAGAAATGAACTTAAATGACCTAAAATTAGGAAGTGCGTCTCCTAGGGGCAAAATCTAAATTTAGGAAGTGCGTCTCCTAAAACAAAACTATAACTTGAAAGACTCAAACCAGGAAGTGCGTCTCCTAGGGGTGAACTTAAATGGCCCAAAACTAGGAAGTGCGTCTCCTAGGGGTAAAATTTCAATTTAGGAAGTGCGTATCCTAAAACAAAACTATAACTTGAAAGACTCAAACCAGGAAGTGCGTCTCCTAGGGGTGAACTTAAATGGCCCAAAACTAGGAAGTGCGTCTCCTAGGGGTAAAATCTCAATATAGGAAGTGCGTCTCCTAAAACAAAATATAACTAAAAAACCCAGACTAGGAAGTGCGTCTCCTAGGGGTGAAACTTCAATGACTTACACTAGGAAGTGCGTCTCCTAGGAATGAACTCTCGATTTAGGAAGTGCGTCTCCTAAAAAATAATATAAAAGACCCCTACTAGGAAATGCGTCTCCTAACGGGTAAAACTTCAGTGACTTCAACCAGGACGTGCATCTCCTAGGGATGAATTTAAATGACCAAAATTAGGAAGTGCGTCTCCTAGGGGTGATGTGTGATCTTCTCAATAGACTTTGCATAAGGAGAATTGGGGTATTACACCTGAAAGATTCAAGCTTTGATATGAACATAGTCTTCATCCCTGTTTCAGACAAAGAAAACTTGTGAGTTTAAAACATGGTGGTTAGTTTGTGACCTTGATTATGAGGGCGATTTCTCCTGCACTTGTCATGATCAACTTGGAGGGCAACTTGGAAGACAGTGCTTGTTATTGGCCAACCATTTTTCCGTACAACCCTTACCATAAGAAATATTCCTGATTCATTCATGTCCAAACCTTATACCCGATGCATTGCACTCATATTCTGACATTCAACAAGTCGTTGTATTTCACAGGGATCCCAAAGAACATCTATTATCACCAATTCAGTGCACACCCAATTCTCCTGTGTCTTGTGCCAATTTAATGTTCTTGTCAGGCTCGACTTTGTGCGATTAAAAAGCTGGTAGCAGATTCTGAAATCATTTCTCACTTGTTTCGACAAAACAGACTCAAAGGAGACTCAAACAAAACAAGAGGAACAAAATAAGGAGAAAAACGAGAAGAGACGGTATCTAACAAGAAATGTTTTTTTACCCAAGAAAAGAACGAAGTAGAACTAATCTGGTTTGAAGTCTAGCTCCATTGATCATGACATGCATTTTGGATTAAGCGGCCTTATCTGTCAAGAAAGTCTAATGTTCCACTCTTGTTATACCTATATGCCGTGAAACTAGGCTTCAATGCTCCGATCATCCTATCTGATTCACGATCCTTATTCGACTTGTAGTGCCCGAAGGATTTTCACCATCAACCCTCTCTCATTTTGCTCTTTCTCTCAACTCACCGTCGCCTTATGGTGCCCTTAAGGGTTTTCACCAATAAGACTCTCATTTTATTATTTTTTCTCTTTGTGCTGAGATCAAGGTATTACCCATTATTCAAGAAAATCATACTTTCACCACAAACTTGCTTTGACATCCTCAAAGATTGGTCGGAAGGTCTCTCTTTGGACCGTAATGCAGGTTTTTGGATGGGGTTAGAAAGAAAGGATAAAGGCTCAAAACAAATTGAGTGGGTTCACAATTATAACTTTTGGAATCAGATCTTTTATATAGCCACAACTTCTGCCCCAATTTCTTTGCCTGAGGGCTTTTGAATTTTTATTTGGATGGGACCGAACCGTGAGGTTGCCTACATATCCTTAAAAGGAATCAGGTCGAACGTAGTTCATATATACAATTTGTTTTGTTTTCCCATTTTTCTTTCTTTTTCTCTTTTTTTCTATTTTTCTTTTTTCTGTTTTCTCTTTTTTTTCTTCCTGTTTTTCTCTTCTTCTTTTTTTCTTCTTTTTTTTCTTTCTAATTTGTTTTTAAAAAACATTTTCCAACTCTATTTTGGATTCCAAAAGAGGGGTATGAAAGAGAACAAATTAAGGCTCAAAGGGATAGCAAAATATAAAAGTGTTTGGGGTAGCGGAATAAAATGCCTTCGTCATACCAAACTTTAAAAGTGCCAAGTACAAGCAATGAAATTGAAAATAAGCCGAAGAACCATGCACAATGTCTCTTGATGGCATCAATACAAACACCAAGTGCTAGTGGGCAATACCTTTATCCTAAATGACCTCGCCAGTTCGAAGCAGACTTGACTCAACCTTATCTTGATGTGAAGGATGCATTTCAACATTGACCGATTCTACCTTGAACTGCTTGAGAGACACTTCCTTGTTGTATGCTCTTATCAACCTCTTGATTCCTAGAGTAACTGCCTCAATTTTACTCAATTCAAGCTTAAGGTTATCTTAGAATGCATGAATCTTTGTTTGCTTTCTCAAATGCATCTTTTTATCATATTCAAAATTGTGTTTCATTATTCCATGATTAGACTGACTTCAAGATTTGGCTAAACATTCCGCATGCATGTCATGTCACTGAAGCATGCGTGAAGATAACTAAGCACATAATGACACAAAAGGACAAACTGTATTTCACTGAGTAAAGGATGGAAGGGTTTAACGACAAGACAAACAACCTAAAATTTGAGCTATAATCCTAAAATAACCTGGATAAAACAGACAGACAAGACTCAGACAAACAGAATAGACGGATAGAAGGGATTGACTCAATAAAATAAATAAAATCTGGATCACAACCCTGAAATAACCCAGATAATAGAAAAAAACATCAAAACAAGCTACCAAGATTCCTTCCTAGTTAGGAGGGAATGACTTTTCAATTGCTAAGATTGACATTTAGCCACAAATTTTCTCATCAGAATCATCATGGCCTACTTCAATTTCAGCCGGCAAGTTTCCAAGAGGATTCTCATACTCCATGTCATCACGCATCATCCCCACAAAGTGTGCATCATCATGTGCAGGTAAAGGATCCTGACAATATTCTGGGTGTCAATGTCCTGGTATCCCTTCTTGAATCATTATTTCTATTTACCTTTTCAAAGCACGACAATTTTCAATGCTATGCTCTTGGACATTAGAGTGGTACATGCACCGCACAACAGGATCAAAACCTTTTGCATATGGGTCCCGAGTATAGCCGAGGAGCGGCTCGATCAGGCCAGAATGTTTTAACTTTCAAACAAGTTTGTGTAGGATTCTCCGCTTGGTATGAAACTATTTCTTTGCCTTGTTCCCCTCCATGAACCTGTTTTCTAGGGTTGTTGGATGATCGAACATGTTGTGAAGGCAAGAGTGTGTTATGCAGTATTGGAGCTCGCCATAAGGAGTGACCCAATGGTTGGACCGATGACCGGATGTGGTTCGGAGGATAATACTGAGGTGGATTATGTGGAGCTCGGGGATAGGTTTGGGGTTGGCATCGGGGTCGAGGCTGAGTATATTGGGGAGGCGGACCCGTTGGGAGATGTCGTGATCCTAAGACAACCATGACAACATCATCATGTTCCTTCTGACCCAACAAGCTTCCTGTGTCGTTCTGAATTGCTTGTGTTGTGGCTTTTAGAGCAGAATAGCTCATGATCTTTCTTGACTTCAACCCTTCTTCTACCATCTCTCCCATTTTCACCACATCATTAAAAGGCTTACCCACAACTGAGATCAAATGCCCAAAGTAAGTAGGCTCTTGAGCTTGAAGAAAGTACTCAACCATCTCAGCTTCTTCCATTGGTGGATTGACTGGGGCAACTTGCTCTCTCCATCTGAGCCCGTACTCCCTAAAGATTTCATTTGGCCTCTTTTCCATCTTGGTGAGGGACATGCGATCCAGGACAATTTCTATATTGTACTGAAAGTGCCGGGCAAAGGCTTGGGCCATATCATCCCATATGTACCACCTGCTGGTGTCCTGGCGGGTGTACCATTATAGAGCTGCCCCACTCAGACTCTGGCTGAAATACGCCATCAGTAGTTCGTCCGCAATAAACTCTTAGATGAGCTACATGATCCCCATGTCCGTCATAAAAGTCAAACTTGGGCATCTTGAACCCGACAGACAGTTGGACATTAGGAAACAGACACAAATCCTTATAAGCCACACTCACCTGGCTTCCTAACCCTTGCATTATTCTCAATGACTGCTCCAAGCTCTTTACTTTCTTAGAGATCTCTTTTTTCTCTGCATTCTTGGCTGGTTTTTCAGTTTTAACCTGAGGCTCGAAGTGAGGGGTGTAGGAGTAAGGATCTAGGACTTTGAAGGTGGGTTATGGAGCATGGTATTGGGTATCTGGAGTTTGGAATGCGGGCTCACTAGAGGTTCGGTGAAGGGTAGCTTGTGGAGGGGGTACGAAAATGGAAGCAAGTGTAGGGGCAGGGTATGAGGTTGTTTTGGCTGGTGAGGCATGAAAAGTTTGGGACGAAGTGCCGGGGTAGGAGTGTTAAGGGGTGAGGCCTAGTGCGTGTTGTAGGGAAAGGTCAACGGTATTGGGCATCTAGGCTTGAGACAGTGGTGGAATGGAGGCAAGGTTTTCTGCATAGTTGGTATGGAATGAAGGTGGAGGGTGTCCTTTAACCCAGGCCTGATATATTTTCGCCATCTAATGTTTTACCCTACGGAGATCCTCTTTCAGTTCTGATTCTGATACAACAATTTCCTTGGCAGGTCCACAACTCCTATGGCCAAGTCTTTTCTAGTCATGGCTACCTTGTTTTTTGGCCTTGTGTTGTATGGATGAATCACCAAAGTGCTACAAACTAACCACCTTCTGTTATGATAATAATAAAAGTAACAAAGAAGAGCAAAACAAAGCTAACATGTTAGCGTTAGGGCATTTATCAGATTGAAATATCTCATTGCGTGCAATGCCCCTAGCAACAATTGACGGTTCTAGAATGACTTCGAGGACCACCAGGTCATTTGGCATCATCCCAATTTTTTTCATTTCACTCTTCTCTTTTCTTTCATTTCTAGCACTTCTTGGTTTGCCCTTTTCCCTTCCTCTCTTTTCTTTCTAATTATCACTATTTTCTTCCCTCACACCCCTGCGCCCCCACAAATTCATTCTTTTTTTTTCTTTTCGTTTTTTTTTAATTTTTTTTAATTTTTTTATTTTACGAATTGATCGAACCCTATGTAGGTTGCCTACGTATCATGTTCCACATGAATCAGACCAAGCGTAATTCCGGAGAAGTGATGGATAAAATAAACTAAAAAAAACAAGAATGTTTTTGGATTTTTCATTTACAACCTTTTTTTTAATACGAAATCAAAAATATAATAAACAAAAGACTCGACGAACTCAACAAGACTATGATAGACTCTGACACCATCTAACAGACTCAATACTATTGGACCTGACTAGAAAGTAAAAGACAACATAAAAAAGACACAATAATAATAATAATAATAATAATAATAATAATAATAATAATAATAATAATAATAATAATAGTAATAATAATAATCTCCTTAAGCAGCTCCTAAGCGGCGGTCCTGACTGGATGGTCCTCGGGCGTCTGTCATGTTCAAGCTCCGGTAAGTAGATCCAGATCTGTATGAAAAAAACTAAGACCAAATAGAGTTAAAGACTTAGAACACTATGTGGGACAATAACACTTCCTATTGGACAAATGCAAGACATAATTGAGTCTATTTTGGCGAAATGGCCTGTGTGGCCAAAAGTTACTATTAGTGCAACTCAACAAAGGTGATCTAAAAGACATGGAAAAGTTACTTCGCAGAAATGACTCATTTGTAGAAATGGCTTATGTGGCAGAAAATGGCTAAGCATGCAAATTCAACAGAATGGATCTTAAACAGAGAGGACACCTTGTTACGGGCTAAGGGCTCTAAGACATGGGTTAACAACCGCTTTTGCGAAAATAGCCCCAGTTTACAAGAACGACCGATGCACCTTAAAAGTGGCTAAATATGTAAGATTTGGCTACGACTCCCGAAGCCAAGAACCTAAGACTCACTAGGAACACCGAACCCTATGTGGGTTGCCTACGTATCCCGCCCCGAAAGACGAGAATCAGATATGCGTAGTTCGGGAAGATTGGATACGAGAGAGAATTTAAAAAAAAAACTAATTTGGAAAAAACATATTTTTTGTCTCTTTATTTTCTGAAAAATGATGAAAACATGTAAAATCTTTTGGATTTCCTTTTTCTCTTTTTTGATTTGATTTTTTTTTAAAAGAAAGAAAAATGATGGGAACGTGCAAAATCTTTTTTTTTTTTTTTGATTTTTCATTTTCATTTTTTGTGTCTTTTTCTTGAAAGAAAATAAA
The DNA here is from genome assembly GCA_005239495.1 of Nicotiana undulata. Lineage (NCBI taxonomy): Eukaryota > Viridiplantae > Streptophyta > Magnoliopsida > Solanales > Solanaceae > Nicotiana > Nicotiana undulata. The sequence continues at coordinate 56,282 of ML286876.1, read as the reverse complement.
TAAATAAATTTGCGAAAGAAAAATATAATCGGGCCTTGCTTCATTTTCACACTTAACCCTCTTCTCTTTCTCATTTATCCTCAACCATCATTGGTCCACCAAATGACCCCTTTTACCCTTGAAGAATGCAACATTTAGCACATAAAATGCATCAAGATAGTCTTTTTTATTTGGGTGCACCTGTCCTAGACGGACCCAACCCCTGTGTTGAGTCCCCTAAGTCAAATGCACGTGATACAAACAAGCGTTCCTACTAGGGATCCGACATGAGGCTGAGTTATTCTAGGTTCAAAACCTGGGTGTGTTGTTCTAGACCTGGCTTACCCGAGCGGACAACTCGAGCCGGGAGGGGGGGGGGGCAGCGTAGCGATAACCAAAAGATCATCCGGCTTTGCAACTTGTCCGAACCTCGTTCTAAGTTGGGATATGACACTAACAGAAAGAAGTCACGCCAGCGTGCACTCCTCAGAAGATAGAAGAGAGAGAGATTTCGTAGCAGTTTATATACAGTTCAGATAATATCAAAGCAGTAAAAAGCAACATTTAGCACATTAGGCTCAAACACGTAAAAAATCAGACAATCATGAAAGCCAATCATAATAGCTACTCTAAGCTCTAATTATGAACCCTGAACCAGAGATTCTAGGTTCATGTCCCCAGAAGAGTCGTCACAGCTGTCACACCTCCTTTTTACTACCCCCGGAAGGGTATAAGAGAGTTTTTTCCAATTGTGATAATCGAAACGGGATTATTTTTATTTAAAATTCAGGGTCGCCACTTGGAATAATTTATGGTGTCCCAAGTCACCGTTTAAATCCCGAATCGAGGAAAAATTGACTCTGTTTTACAATCCACGAACACAGAAATTCGGGTAAGGAATTCTGTTAACCCGGGAGAAGGTGTTAGGCATTCCCGGGTTCCATGGTTTTAGCACAGTCGCTCTACTATTAATAACTGGCCTAACTATCTGATTTGTTACATATTTAAAGTCTATTGTGCCTTTTTAACTTTTATCCGCTTTTAATAATTAAGGAATTTGTTTAAACGAGGTGCGCTGTCACGCGCTTATTTTTGGTACACATTGCAAATCATGCCACGGGAACCGTACCCACGATCTACAACATGTTTACTTTGATTATTGAAAAATAAATGGACGAGTCACGCCAGCGTACACTCGAACTCGAATGGGATTTACGTATCATGACTATGTCCCGGGAACCGTACCCATAGTCACAACAATTATTAATAGCGCCTAAAACAACTAGCTCATTTGAATTAATTTTCCTAAGTGAAACAGATAGTGTAAGACAATGGACAACCACTCGATGCAAAGAGAAATATGGATAACCAGAATAATTCCTTTAACAGGAAACAAAAGAATTCCATCGTGCTAAGTATTTCCATCAGCAAAAACAAAAGAGGTGTATTATACTCAACAATTTTACGCATTCACCAACAATATGCTCCCTATGACTTTAGGAAACCATTTGTTTTCTTAACAGAAGATATATATCATTTATAATTTACAAAGCAAGAAAAATATGGTACTACAATCATACAGTTAATTTCATGATAGAAGCAATTATGGCAAACCTCATAAGAAGACATGAATAACTAAGGAGCTAAAGCTTAAATAGGTAGTCACTCACTCTTTGAATCTGAAAATGTTCTAAGACAACAAAACTTGGATAGCAGACCTTTGACGGAACCACGAACCTCTCCGGGAACCATCAACGTGTGCTAAGGTAGTAGCAGCAGTAGGTATCGAGAGAAAAGGAGAAGCCAATAGAAGCTCGTATGAGTGAAAGGATCGACGAAGCTTGAAAATTTGGTGCGTGGCTGATTTCCGGCGGTTGTTGATCTCTTATTTTCGGCGAGTTCGCCGGCGATGGGAGTGAGAAAACGAGTGAGAGAGAGGTTTTTTTAAGGGAGGTGGCCGTTCCTGTCTCTCTCAGGGTGAGTGGTTGATTTGGCTCGCCGGATTACTGTAATGAAGCGACGCTCGTTGTCTGTGTAAAATGGGGAAAACGGCTGATGTGCGTATGGTCTCTTGGTTGCTGCTAGGTTGAAGCGTGAAGAGGATTTTGGGGTCTACTATAATAACTATTAAAAATAGCTAATACCTTAATTAAATAAAAAAGAAATGAAACTATTTTTGTATTATTTTAATTTTTGTGATAAAATTAAGTAAAAGAGTTAAAACTAGTTAAAATAACGTAATTAGGCCTAAACTAAATATTTAAACGCTAAAATGTATAAAATTTGGGGAAGGGTAAAAAATTACATGTCTACATGGATTGTTTTGCCTGGTCCCACTTAGATATGAAAGATATCCCACCAGAGATAACAACACATCGATTGAGCCTGGACCCGAAGTTCAGGCCGATAAAACAAAAGAGAAGGCCCCAGTCCGAGGTAAACATGCATTCATCAAGGATGAGGTAACTAAACTTCTCAAAATAGGATCTATTCAGGCAGTAAAATATCATGAATGGTTAGCAAACTTAGTTGTAGTCCCTAAAAAGGGGAACAAACTTAGGATGTGTGTAGATTATAAAAATTTAAACAAGGCATGCCCCAAAGAGTCTTTTCCTCTACCTAACATCGATCGCATGATCGATGCCACGACCATCCACGAGATCCTTAGTTTTCTTGTTGCTTACTCCGGGTACAATAAAATACAAATGAACCCGGAGGATCAAGAAAAGACTTCATTCATCGCTAAGTATGGCACATATTGCTATAACGCAATGCCTCTTGGGCTAAAAATGCTGGTGCTACCTACTAACTCCTAGTAAATAAAATGTTTGAAGAACAAATAGGTAAGTTATTGGAGGTATATATTGACGAAATGCTAGTTAAGTCCCTGCACGCAGAGGACTATTTGGCACATGTGCAGGAAACCTTCAAGATACGTAGAAAATACAACATAAACCTCAACCTCGAGAAATGGGCTTTCAGTGTCGGTTGGGGAAAGTTCCTCGGCTTTATGGTGTCAAATCGGGGTATCAAGATCAACCCCGATAAAACCAAGGCTATCGAAGACATCACAGTCGTGGATAGCGTTAAAGACGTACAAAGGCTGACAGGGAGGATAGCCGCCTTAGGACGATTTATCTCGATATCGTTAGATAGAAGTCATAGGTTATTCTCACTACTCAAAAAGAAGAACAATTTCGCATGGACAACGGAGTGCTAGCAGGCATTAGAATAATTAAAACGGTACCTCTCAAGTCCACCATTGCTTCATACTCCAAAAGAAGATAAAAAGCTTTACTTATACTTAGCGATCTCGAAAGTTACGATAAGTGGTGTCTTAGTTCGAGAAGATCAAGGTACGCAATTTCTCGTTTATTATGTAAGTCGAACCTTAGGCGAGGCCGAAACCTGGTACCCACACTTAGAAATATTAACAATTGCTCTAATAAACGCCTCTAGGAAACTAAAACCGTATTTTCAATGTCACCCAATATGTGTGATAACCACTTATCCTCTTCGTAATGTTTTACATAAGCCCGAGCTATCGGGCCGATTGGCCAAATGGGCCGTCAAACTCAGTGGGTATGAAATCGAGTATCTACCCCGAACAACCATCAAGTCTCAAATTCTAGCAGACTTCGTGGCCGACTTCACAACATCCCCCTTACCCGAAGTCGAAAAAGAACTTTTGATAAAATCAGGTACATCATAGGGGGTGTGGACCCTTTTTACAAACGACGCTTCGAATGTGAAAGGGTCCGGGTAAAGCATCATTTTGAAGCCGCCCACGAGCAATACAATTAGGAAATCTATCAAAACTTCTAAATTGACTAACAATGAGTCCGAGTATGAGGCCATGATTGCAGGTCTCGAACTGGTAAAGCTTGGGAGCGGAAGTCATCGAGGCCAAATGCGACTCCTTACTGGTGGTAAACTAAATCAACAGAACCTTGGAGGTTTGAGAGGATCGAATGCAAAGTATTTGGATAAATTGCATGTGACATTGCATCGTTTTAAAAAATGGACCTTGCAGCATGTACCTCGAGAGCAAAACAGTGAGGCCGATGACCTTGCGAATCTGGGATCATCAGTCGAAGACGACAAAATTAGCTCGGGGACTATCGTTCAACTCTCAAAGTCAGTGATCGAAAAAGACCATGCTGAAATAAACTTCACGAGCCTAACCTGGGATTGGAGGAATAAATATATTGCGTATTTGAAAAATGGAAAGCTCCCATCGAACCCTACGGAATCAAGGACTTTACGAACAAAATCTTCTCGATTCATATCGCTTGAGGATGGAACATTATATAGGAAGATGTTTGATGGACCGTTGGAAGTATGCTTGGGAACAGGGGACATCGATTATGTCCAAAGAGAATTTCACGAGGGCACTTGCGAGATTCACTCCGGTGCCGAGGCACTAGTTCACAAAGTCATCATAGTAGGGTCTTATTGGGCCAATATGGAGAAAGACACTAAAGAATTAGTTCGAAAAATGTGATAAGTGTCAAAGGCATGCACCGATGATCACCAACCCGGAGAACAACTTCATTCAGTCTTATCCCCATGGCCATTCATGAAATGGGGAATGGACATCGTCGTCCCTCTGCCATCGGCCCCAGGTAAAGCTAAATTCATTTTATTTGTGACTAACTATTTATCTAAGTGGGTTGAAGCACAAGTCTTCGAGAAAGTCAGAGAAAAGGGAGTTATAGACTTCATCAGGGATCACATCATATGCCGATTCAGGATACCTGCGAGATTGTATGCGACAATCGAAAACAATTCATCGACAACAAAATAACAAGGTTTCTCGAAGATAACAAAAGAAAAAGGATCTTCTCGACACCGTATCATTCTGGTGGAAATGGACAGGACGAATCGACAAACAAGACCATTATTCAGAATCTGAAGTAAAGATTGAACGACGCCAAGGGAAAATGGAGAGAAATTCTACCCGAAGTCTTTTGGGAATATCGAACAACGTCAAAATCGAGTACGCGGGCAACACAATTATCCTTAGTATATGGAGTTGAAGCCTTGATCCCGGTCAAAGTCGGGGAATACAATACCAGGTTTTGGTACACAATAGAAGAGTCAAATCGCGAGTCTATGAATACGAGCCTCGAGCTACTAGACGAAAAATGGGAAGCCGCCCTCGTTCAAATGGCCGCATTAAAACAACGCATCGAAAGGTATTATAACCGAAGGACCAACCTTCACCACTTCACAATCGAGGACTTAGTTCTGAGAAAAGTCACCCTAAATACTCGTGATGCTAACGAAGGAAAACTTGGCCTAAATTGGGAAGGACCGTATCAAGTCCTCGATATCGTCAGAAAGGGATCCTACAAGCTTGACATGATAAACGACAAGAAACTACCAAATAATTGGAAAATATCACTCCCTAAACGATATTATTGTTAAGGTATGACCTTCTCTTTTTTCATTTACATTTTACACTAACTTATTTCAAGTGTTCGAGCGAAGGCATCGAAGTTCGTTTCAAGCAGGAAGATATTAGATCTTAAAGCACGCGTTGCACTCTTTTCCCCCTCGACCGATTTTTATCCCAAATGGGGTTTTCCGGCAAGGTTTTTAATGAGGAAACCATTGTTCGTGCTAACTTAGAGTATCCGAGGCTTCTTTACAATCAACCTCTAATACTAGGGGGCATCACCCTTGGATGTTACATTTTCAAGGAAAATACTTCATGTCAACATGGTCTCGACAGGAAAACTTTGTAAAGGATCAAACAGTCGAATGAACCGTGTCCATATAGATTACTCGAACCCTGATGGCAAAACATGTACGCATGTATGAACTATTGAAAGAAGTACTTTTCCTTACCAGATGACTCATGACTTAATGAAAATTCTACTTTACAAGTTCTATACTTAGGATTTCTTGTAAAAAAAGGCTCAAGGGCTGAGTGAAACTACACTTAGAATGATCGACCCCATACTCGGGGACTGTTGACAAAACATTGACATGTTCGAACTATAAAACATCGACACCATAAGACCTCGAAGAGACAATCCTCGATTTTATAGGCCAAGGCCACCCTACTCGAGGAATAACACTTTGAACAAGTTCAATGTGTGATTGGGAAAATAATCCCAAGAGGCAGACCCAAAGGCTACAACCAAACTAACGCGGCTCGAAGACGTCCGAATTTCACAATGAAAACATGCCTTCGAATTTTTGTGATAACTGATTAAAAAAGGCTACCCTCGGCAAAATAATTAAAGGGCTTCGATAATATCGGCCCTCGACAAACCTTAAGAGGTATCGAACTGTTTAGATACAAATTTGAGCTAAGGCATAAAAATCAAAGGGTTTTGATCAATACTAAACCCTCAAAAAACCCAAGGGGTAAAATCTTCATGCTAAGGCAAAACGAAATTCCTATATGTAAAAAGTTTTAAGCCGAAAAAGGGAAAAAACCATTCTTCTGAGGCCATATCGGCCCGCTTCAAGAGCCTAAGGGACATTATATTTTTAAGTTCGAGAGTCCATTCTCACTCAACTCAAACCTTAGGGTTTTACTACTTCGAGTTCGAGCAAGAGCACACTCGACTACAAAGGCAGTATTAGTTTGACTTCGACCAAGTTGCCTTAAATCCGAAGTCTTAAACATATTATTCACAAGGCATGAAGTGTATCAAAATTTCACAAGGCACAAAGTGAATTGAAATTATCACCAGTCAAAATTGAGACGAAATTCAAAAAAGAAACATTCTTATAAATGAGAACAGAGGTATTTACAAAGGACCGACCGGGTCCTGCACAAAGAAAAGAAAAGAAAAATACAAGTTCCCTAACTATGTTCGGGGGTGACTCCCTCCTCGGGGCCAACTTCTTCCTCGGGCCCCTAATCATTATCGGACCCGCTCTTGCTGCCTAAATCATCGTCAACGTCATCGGGAGTGGACAATAGCCTGACATCGGCTTCATGCACCTTTGCATGTGCTATCTCCTCATAAAGGTCAAAACCTCGGGCGTGAATCTCCTCGAGGGTCTCTCTTTGAGATTGGCATTTGGCAAGTTTGGCAGTTTGTGCTCGATCGGGAGCCTCCCTCAATTATGCTTGAGCAGCCTCGGCATCAGCTAGATATATGGCCACCGACTTATTGGCCTCGGCCTTTGCTTTTTCGAACTTAGCTTGGACCTTTGCAAGATCAACTTCGAGCTCTTCAAACCTCTTAGCCTGAACCGAGCACTTTTCCCTAGAACTTCGAAGTTGAACTTTGACCAACGACAACTGAGCCAAGGCAGTCTGTTTCTCCGCGGCACAGCGGTCCATGCCTTCTTTCCACTTGTGGGAGTCTTCCTTCACTTAGTCGACCTCACTTCGGAACAACTCGATCCTCTCGATATTTTGTTGCAACTGTGACATTCAAACATTAGCGTACATCCCTGATTCGAGCCCGTATTTTTTAAGAGAATCATTACCTGCTCATTCAACTCGGTTTTCTCATTACGAGCTCTAGCCAGATCTGCTCGGAGGTCCTTGATCTCCTCGTCCTTCTACCCACATAGAAGCTTGAAAGTATTCCTCTCACGTGAAAGTATTTGGAGATCGGCCTCGCAATGGCTTAAGTCAGTCGGGGACTTAGAGAAAGCCTGTATGAGAAAAAGAAGGAGTTAGACAGAGAAAAGGAACAATGAAAGAAAACTATGTTAACAAAATTCATACTTACTCGGTTCAGAAGACGTTGGGCCTCTTCGAAGAGGTTGGATGCATCATTGAGATCAGAGACACCCTCGACCCCGGTAAATCAATCCCGAAAAGGATCCTCCGCACCGGGGACTCCGCCTATTTTGGGAGTCCTTATGGCTTGTGGATACCTTATAGTCTCTTCGGAAAATACAGGTAGTGATGGTGAGTGAGCTATTGTCACTGCCCAGAGCGAATCACTCGGGGCGCTCTATTTGGCTCTAAGGGTCTCGGACCATCCCCCTCTGATGTGTTCGTCGTTCGAGGTGAGATAGACTCGACCTTAGTTTATTTGGGGATCTTGAACGAAACCTCTTCAGCACGAGGCAGGGCCTCGTCAACCTCCACTGTTTTAACAACCTTGGTGGCCTCGATGGTCTTCCTTACTCGGGTCACCAGCGCCGAGTCACCACCTTCATTTTCATCATCATCATCTTCTTCTCTTAGCCTGTAGACTAATTCCAAAGTTAGAGGGATAACGTTCCCCTTGGTTATCTGAGCTGCTCTCTTTCTAGGCTTTTCCCCCTTAGAGGACGTGGTCCCCTTTCTCTTATTGTCCTTCCCCGGCTTCGAATTTGGGGCCATAGCCTCTTTCTCACTATTTGGAGGCCTTAGGACTGCACCTTTGTTCATGCCTGCACAAGAAAAGACTAAGTAAGTAAAAAGAAGTATAGATAATGCCTCAGGAATGAGAAAAGGGAAACTTACCATGGTTCTTTGCTTCCCATCGCCCTTTTGCCAAGTGGCGCCAACAACGCTCATCGTACGAAGAATTTGAAGCCAGCCTTCGTACCCAGTTCTCGAGGTCAAGGACTGATCAAGGCATCCAAGAGTTCGCTGCATGATGAAAGAAGTTATTAAATGAAGCAGAAAATGAAACATAACATGAAAACCAACGAGTAGAGTGCTACTTATGCTTAAGGTTCCATTTCTCAGGAAATGACATTTTCTCTTTCGGGATGAGACACAAGTCCTCACCCGAACGAACTAACCCATACACCTTCGATTTCTGTCCTCATCGATGCTCGAGAACAATGCCTTGGTCGCTCGACGTAGCAGTTTGATCAACCCTCGAAAGATTCGAGGCCTGTCTAACCTGATGAGGTGATTGAGGGTAAACTACAACCACTCAACTTTGTTGGTGAAGAACCGAAGCATAATCACTATATGCCAAAAAGAAGGGTGTATTTGGCCTAAAGTCACCTGATATTTATGGCAGAAGTCAATAATGACTGGATCGAGGGGGCCCAACATGAAAGGATAAGTGTAAACACTTAGATACCCTTTCACGTGGGTAGTAATGCTCTCTTCAGGGGATGGAATCTCAACCACTTTTCCCCCCAGTTGCAATCTCTTATGATTTTATCGAGATACCCCACAGTTATCAAGCAGATATACCCCGATACTTGCTTACATCGACCAGGTACCGATGGAGGATTCTCGATTTTGAAGTCAGATTTCAAAACACACGGGCCGGGAACACACTCTTCAGGGAGTGGCTCCACCAGCGTTTTATCACCGGCCGACCGTGAAGAAGAAGAAGATTTTTCCTTTTGAGGAACCGTTTTGGATATTTTCTCCATTGTATGGGTTAAGTAAAAAGGACGATAGTAAGGTTTGGTGGTTCGAAACTAGCAGTGATAACCTAAGGAGTAATGAAAGAGAAGAACCTGAGAGAGATAAAATCTTAGAAGAACAGATGAAGATGAAGGTAAAGTTTGATTCTGCGGAAAAAGCCCTATTTATGGATTTACGGTGACAGTTCAATGGAACTAGTGGCCGATCGCCAACTGACGCTCATTAATGGTTTAGGGAACTGTACCGACGAGATATTTCAGTCACTTCCATTGCTTACGTCACAAGGATGACATCATTGTCTATCGAGGTTAGAGAAAAATCTAAGGCTCAGTTCATTTCTTATCATTATATTCTAAGAAACGATGGGACTATCTATGGTAGAAATCGGGGCTACCCGATTTTACTGTTCGATCGAAACTATAGCGTTGCATCGAAGAACTGAGGCGTTGAGTTCGAGATCAAAGTCTCTTCCTAGATCGAGGTCGGTATAAATCGAAGCCAAATGAGTTATATTTCGAGTAACGTAGGGGATTGCTTAGTAACAGGAAAGCGAGATATTCACGACTGGTCAAGAATCGTGACGTGAATCTCGGAACATATTAAATCAGAAGCGGTTAATTAGCTGTTTATACGACTTCCATATGTAATTAGAGATATACCATAATTAGGATCCCTATACTATATAAAGAGGAGTTGCAGTCATTTGTAATCATCATTATTCACTGAGAAAAAGCTATATAACTCTTTCTTTCTTGCTTGTTACTGTTCATCGGATTATTCAATCTTTACCGTTCTTCTACTGTTACCACCTCAAGCGTACCTTAATTCGAGGCTGAAGCTTTGTTCGCATACATGTTTGATTTATTTACAGTTCAATTGTGTCATTTACTTAGGCATTTATGAATTGGTATTGGTGAAATTATCTATCCTTAAAACCATAATATAAGTTTAATTGTTATCCAAATTTTAGGGTAAACAACAATGCAATATCCCTTCAATTTAAAAATGTATTGTGCTAGTCACGTAGTACTAAAGTATTAAAACATAGATTGAGTCTACGCAGGTCCGAACTCACAGGCCCGTATAGAAATCTTTGGACTTTGACCAGGTAAGCTAGACGCCTCTTTGAGGGGAGAAATTAAATAATAGTCATATTTACAAGTGGCCATTCAAAAATAGCCACTGTTTCAAAAGTAATCGAATTTTAGCCATTATTCATGTAAAGATAAATCTGAACAAAAACACTGTTCAAAATTCAGACAATACTTCACGACCCCAAATCCTAACCGGCTGTGATGGCGCCTATCGTGGAACTAGGCTAGCCAACACTCCAAATTTTCACATTTTTCTTTTCAAATATCTCAATTTATTTTCAACGATTCATAATACGCATATAAATTTCGAAATCTTTAAACAAAATAATTAAGTTAACAGTCTACAACCGTCCCCCAAGACCCGAAGTCAACATGTCATGACCATCTACGAAATAAACTAGCTTTTCTATCGTCAAAACAAATTCTAGGAATAAAATACTAATACTAAATAAAGAAGGGAAATGGGGAAGTTGCGGACGCTTGACAACTACCTCGAAATCCCCAAGCTGACTATGAACGAAACTCGGAGGACTATTGCTCTGAACCAGTACCTGGATCTGCACACAGAGGTGCAGGGAGTAATGATGAGTACGCCAACTCAGTAGTAATGAAAACAAATCACAGTCTGAGAAATACGAAACACACAACACAGATACACCAATTCACAAAACAGTAAATCACCAAGTCACCATAAGTATTCATCAAATACATAAGTTCAAAAACCATTTTTCAGAAATCCTTTGAAACAAGTATAATTTCAATATATCTCAGTAAAACTCTAAGTAAAAACCAACTTGAAAAACGAAGTGAATCGTAGTCAAAAACTCAGTAAATTTTCATAAATCTGCCCCTCGGGCCATAGTCGTTTCTCATATCAATCTCGGTATCAGCCCATCAGGCAACCTCACAGTCACTCAGTATCATCCCATTAGGCAACCTCACAGTCACTCAATATCAGCCCATCAGGCAACCTCATAGTCACTCAGTATCAGCCCATCCGGCAACCTCACAGTCACTCAGTATCAGCTCTGCGGGCATCACTCGCACTCAATAGGTACATGCGCTCACTGGGGGTGTGTACAAACTCCGGAGGGGCTCCTACAACCCAAACGCTATAACAAGCCACAACATGGCATAAATCACACACAATATTGGCCCGCAGCCTCTCTCATATCACAACATAATCACAATAATGGCCTGCAGCCTCACTCAACACTCTCAACATGCCCTTCAGGCCATAAATATACCGGGTTCGACCCAAAAATAGTGTTTCATTTTTGATAAATAGTATCAAAATACTCTGAGTGTCAAAACAATTTTCAAGAAACGACTGAGTGAAAATCATAACATATCAGTGAGGAAAATAGTAAAATCAGCCCTCAAGGGGTAAACAAATCGGCACTAGGCCCCAAACATGGCTTACAGCCCAAAACATATCAAATATATATCAATACTATTAAGTATATGCTTTAATATCGATTTCGCAACTCAATAGTTGCCTAAATAGGGAATATGTTTCCAAAGTTCCAACCTTTGCATTCCAAAACCCGTGAAAGGGTGCAGAGTCCGGGGTTTCATACCCTCAAGACAGGATTTAAAGACATTACTTACCTCAAGCTAGCCCGAAAGCTATTCCGCAATATGCTTGCCTTTCGAACCAACCTATGAATGCTCCAAATATACCAAGTTTAGATTTTTATCATCAAATTATGCTTAAGGAATGCATTCCAATTGAAAAATACCAATTTTGGCTCAAAACCCAAAATTTGCCAAAACCCGACCCCCCGACCCACGTCTCGGAACTTGACAAATTTTATACCAAAATATTCTTCATCATCTCACGAGTCCGTACATATAAAGAAAGCTAAAATCGGAGTTCGTTTAACCCCTCAAATCGACCCCTAAAGGTCTCATAATCTCAAGCCCTAACCACAACTTTTTCTACTGATTTTCATGAATTAAACACTGAGATTATGTTCCTTACTCACCTATAATCGAGTTTTAAGGTCCAAAATACTTACCTCTATGAAGAACACTGATTTTCCCTCTTCAAAATCGCCTCACAGCTCTCTTTCCGTACAAAAATGGTGTTAAAGTAGGTTATGGTCACGGAGGGTTTAATTTAATACTACCCAATGATTTCTTCATCGCGATCACGGACTTCTAGTGGCGATCGCGGAGCACAAAACCCACTGCCTCACTTTTTACTCTACGCGATCGCAGAATGGCCCACGGGATCGCAAAGCTTAGCCTTCCACACCCACGCGACCGCACTGACCAATTCCTTCCACTTCTCACCAGTCCACGCTCCTCTACGCGATCGCGGTCCTAGCCATGCATTCGCGTAGTACGAGTTCATAGACTCATGCGATCACGGCCTGACCCTTGCGATCGTGATTCACAATTTTCCCCAACTTACTCTATGCGATCGCGGACGAGTTCACGCGATCGCACTGAACAAATCCCTGCTGCTAAAACACCAGAAAACCAGCTATTCCTTTAAGTCCAAATGAGTTCGTTAATCACCCGAAATCAATTCCGAGCCCCATCGGGACCCCAACCAAACATACCAACACGTCACATATGATCATTCAAACTTAGATTCACCCTCGGAACACCAAACCTGCCATCAAAACACCAAAATCACATCGGATTCAAGCCTAAGAACTTTTAAATTTCTAAAATACACCAACGATGCCGAAACTAGCCAAAACAACTCCGATTGACTTGAAATTTTGCAGACATATCCAAAATGACATTACGAACATGTTCCAATTGTCAGAATTCCATTCCAACTCCGATAGCCTATTTTCCACTACCAACCGCAAATCGCCAAAAACTAACTTTCGCCAATTCAAGCCTAATTCTACACCGGACATCACAAAAATATTCTAATCATACTCCTAAGTCCGAAATCACCTATCAAAGCTATCCGAGCCATAAAATACGCATTCTGATTTCGTTTACCAATAAGTCAATTCTCAGTTGACTTTTCCAACTTTAAGGCTATTTTTAGAGATTGAATGACTAAACTCTCACTACAACCATTCTGATTTCAAGCCTACCAACTCTAACACCTCAATAACAGTATAACCAACATATAAAAAGTCAATAACAATAATTATAATGCAGGTTCTACGTAACGACCGACCCGGTCGTTACATTCTCCCCCACTTAAACATACGTTCGTCCTCGAACGTGCTCAGAGTTGTTCCAAACACCACCAAAATTGCTGTGTAACCTACCATGCACATATTCAGAGGTGATTCCACATCACCTTACCCCATATAGGTCTAATAGCACAACATAGTTGAAATTTCGAAGTCCTATCCTGACCCATAAACCTTAGAACTAAATTTCCACTTCCGAGTCCATTCACAAGATCATATTTCCATGACTATAAGCTGAAATAGTCTGAACATGTTGTATCAAGCCATATCCGCAACACAAGATGAAATCACATAATATACCGCATGACTCAACACTCATAAATGATGACTCCTAATCCAATCGCTGCTCATAACAACCCAATACCGGTAAATAACCTCTTATCAAACAAAGCCTCGTTTTAACACTTTCATATGGTGCCGCCGATGAAAGAAATACGTAGAAACCAACAACCATTCGTCCGATCAGCATCAATACCTATCCAGAGCCATAACTTGTGCAACTCGTGCACTCAATAACAACATCCCAAGAGCTCAATTCATAAAATAGAGAAGACTCACACGAGTGGACTATCCTGTCATTACTCTTTCCATTACCACATCATGCTAAAAGCCTAATACACATCGTGAAACCATATCACACAAATACGACACCAAGGATCATACCTCTACCTAACTCAGCTGCAAAGCGTGATCCCATCCAACCGCTGGACCACATGACATACTCCAAGCCACCTTACTCAAAATCAATAATCATGCGAAATTCGACATCAATTACTTAAAGTGCATTGCCATAACCACGGGGAAGTCGGACGATACCATGCCACCCGAACCAGAAAGAACATAACCAACACGTCTCAATCCTACAACACCCAATTACTTACCTTACTCAAATCTAGCTATAAAGCCCCGATAAAACTACATCCTATGCACATATATAACCAATGATCAAAACTCCTCGAAACACCGAAAGGTAACTCATAGATCACTCCAAAACACGAATAAGCTCAGTGACTATCAAATGGTACATCCCCCAACAATAACAATTTGGGGTCAACAATTCCGACTAATTAAAGAACACACACCCATACTGGCCTACCAATAATTATAAATCAACTATGGTAATCCACATCATGTAGATAGCTCTCCAACGGTTCATAATGACTGAATCATGACATATACTAACACTTGACTAGCTTTGCTCACATCCTCGCAGTTCACAACCACAAAATAATCTGTTCATGAAAACTCCAGTCTCAAAATCCATGAGGCGCACCAATTGCCATATCTGATCCCAATTCCACCACTCAAATATATAACACGCCCCTAATACTTTATCATTCCACGAGGAATATCCCCATAATTCCTCTGTGTCACCAAGAAACCTTGAATACCAGCAGTCGATCCAACAAGAGAGCGTCGTAAAACTAATGAAGCACCCTTATTCAAACACATGTCCTTAAACACATTATCCTTAATGAATGTATACTCTCATCCAACAACCCAATAGTGGTATCCTTTGCCTAATCATCTGAACTGCTAGTTCTGACCTTCCTTCCAGAACTGAACTGTGACCTCACATATGCCACTCTCCACTATACACAAAATACCGCATACGCCATGCAATCCTATGATAAATATGAGAACTTCATGCTCCCTTCCTATCCACAAACAACTACGTACCCAACTAGCCAAGAACTTTCCATTGATCCCATTTAGAAGCAAAATCACTATACATCACATGGCCTGCACGCCAGTAGAAATATACATCTCTAACCGTGGTAGAAACCATCAAGAACTTTCGAATCACATTTGTACAACACCAAACCGTCAGTACTGAATTCTTCTAACTCCACCAAGCTACGCATGCCATCAAATCCCAAAATAATTGCTAAGAAACACATGTAGCAACTCATTACTTCAACACACCCACAGAACTAATCATATCCCTTATCGTTTATCATGCCGATCCAACCTACTACCATCTGTCCTATTTATTCAAGTTCCTTCTGACTTACCTTCGAATTGATACTTCTTCTTGTCATAATACCGCAACTATCACAGATATCCCCAAAAGCACCACATTAGAAATACCTACAGTGAAGAGATTCCTCCGAATTTAAAGTCATTACCTTCCCTTTCCTGATACTGATGGATAGAATCCATGATAAGGTAAATAGACCACAAGCCTTGACACCTTCCACGTAAATCTCAGTTCTAGCCCTTCTCACACCTTGAAGATCCTCGATCGCTACATATAACCTTGAATCCGTCTGAACCATTCTCGAACGTCATTTATTCTACGCAATTTCAATTACACTAACCAAGTAACCAGAACGACTCGACCCCGCTTGCAATCCACATACTAGGAAAGTAATCCACACATTGAATCAACAAGCAAACTCATACACCGCACATACTACACCTTCAAGCACAACTCAATCATTCAACAACTTCCATTACCCGTAAAGTACATTAAAACTTGTATCGAAGAATTTCTCGTTACTCGAGCCATTCCCGGACTCCACCTCTGCAGGGCAATAACTGATTCACCAACATACCTCGAACCAAAACCAATACAACACATAATCGTGTAATCAACTTATTAATAACGGACTCCCCCACTTGGCTCAAAGCCAAGGATCAAGACAAACAATAACTCACGATGCCCACATATTATCACTGCCACCATACTGTGGTGGGATTCAACTAAATCCTTCATACGCTCATATGACCCAGACCATCTAACCCTCAACTCGTATGCAATTATCACATTCACCATTATAATGATCATGCCAACTCCCACAAGCGATTTAAACTCAAATTACAACATATATCATTTACTGGTAGAAATGAACTTACTACAGATAAACATATGGGTCACACACCTCAGGACAACCTGCAAGAGAATACCCCTGCCTGCTTAACCTCAAAATGATATCTCCCTATACACTTCCGAAACACATAGCTATCATGCAATCATTATACCTTCCTACATTAGAACACAACCACTGCCTGCCCCCAAGGCATCCCATTAAGCGGTATAAGAACTTGAAGCTGATGGAAATACTAACACTGGGGCTGTGGTCAAGGAATTCTTGAGCTTCTGGAAGCTCTACTCACACTCGTATGACCACATAGATACCTTCACGGGACACCACGTTCCCCAAGAATGCTACTGAACTGAGTCAAATATTCACACTTAGAGAACTTCGCACAAAGCTTCTCCTCTATATATTATTGTAATACCATCATCAGTGTCGAGTATGCTATCCCTGGCTACGAGAGTACGACATAATGCCATCAATAAATACAATAACAAAGGAGTGCATTCACTTCCTGAATACACCGCTAATCAAATACATGAATTCTACTGGAGCATTGGTCATCTCAAAAGACATCACAGGAACTCAGAACACGATCGAAGGATCAGGTTCTCTCCACATCTAAACAACATGAGAGGTCCTTCACTACACTCCCAGCTCGAGGCCATATTCTAACTTAAGACTAAGTCAATTACTCAATGATTCTTGTTACATCTCTCGCTAATCCATTCTTGTCACAATCACACAACCTGCGCACATCTAACTATCAATCATACTCACCACGTACTCACCTAGTCACAAGGTTCCATCAATAAGGACACAAACAGACATATAAGTCCCCCAACACATGTGCTCACACAAATAAAATCTCAACACTCAAGTCACNGAATTCAAAGAGTTACGCTTTTGGCTGAATAAATGGATTCGCACGATAAGAATTCAAGAATGTGGAATGTTTCCTAAGGGTTCTGCAGCCTCTCGAAGATAAGTACAGACGTCCCCGTACCGATCTGCAAGACTCTACTAAACATGCTCATGACCGTTCAGTCCTATGTAACCTAGAGCTCTGATACCAACTTGTCACAACCCCAAATCCTAATCGGCCGTAATAACGCCTATCGTGGAACTTGGCTAGCCAACACTCCAAATTTTCACATTTTTCTTTTCAAATATCTCAATTTATTTTCAACGATTTATAATACGCATATAAATTTCAAAATCTTTAAACAAAACAATTAAGCTAACAGTCTGCAACCGTCCCCAAGACCTGGAGTCAACATGTCATGAGCATCTACGAAATAAACTAACTCTGCCATCGTCAAAACAAAGTCTAGGAATAAAATACTAATACTAAATAAAGAAGGGAAATGGGCAGGCTGCAGACGCTGGACAACTACCTCGAAATCCCCAAGCTGACGATGAACGAAACTCGGAGGACTACTGCTCCGAACCAGTACTGGATCTGCACACATGGGTGCAGGGAGTAATGATGAGTAAGCCAATTCAGTAGTAATAAAAATAAATCACAGTCTGAGAAATATGAAACACACAGCACATATATACCAATTCACAAAATAGTAAATCACCAAGTCACCATAAGTATTCATTATATACATAAGTTCAAAAACCAATTTCCAAAAATCCTTTGAAACAAGTATAATTTCAATATATCTCAGTTAAACTCTCAGTAAAAATCAGTTTGAAAAATGAAGTGAATCGTAGTCAAAAACTCAGTAAAAGTTTCATAAATCTGCCCCTCGGGCCATAATCGTTTCTCATATCAATCTCGGTATCAGCCCATCAGGAAACCTCACAGGCACTAAGTATCACCCCATCTGACAACCTCACAGTCACTCAGTATCAGCCCATCAGGCAACCTCACAGTCACTCAGTATCAGCCCATCAGGCAACCTCACAGTCACTCAGTATCAGCCCCGCGAGCATCACTCGCACTCAATAGGTACCTGCGCTCACTGGGGGTGTGTACAGACTCCGGAGGGGCTCCTACAGCCCAAGCGCTATAACAAGCCATAACATGGCATAAATCACACACAATATTGGCCCGCAACCTTTCTAATATCACAACATCCTCACAATAATGGCCCGCAACCTCATTCAGTCAGACACTCTCAACATGCCCTTCAGGCCATAAATATACCGGGTTCGACCCAAAAATAGTGTTTCATTTTTGATAAATAGTATCAAAATACTCTGAGTGTCAAAACAATTTTCAAGAAATGACTGAGTGAAAATCATAACATATCAGTGAGGAAAATAGTAAAATCATCCCTCAAGGGGTAAACAAATTGGCACTAGGCCCAATCATGGCTTACAGCCCAAAACATATCAAATATATATCAATACTATTAAGTATACGCTTTAATATCGATTTCGCAACTCAATAGTTGCCTAAATAGGGAATATGTTTCCAAAGTTCCAACCTTTGCATTCCAAACCCCGTGAAAGGGTGCAGAGTCCGGGGTTTCATACCCTCAAGACAGGATTTAAAGACATTACTTACCTCAAGCTAGCCCGAAAGCTATTCCGCAATACGCTTGCCTTTCGAACCAACTTATGAATGCTCCAAATATACCAAGTTCAGATTTTTATCATCAAATTATGCTTAAGGAATGAATTCCAATTGAAAAATACCAATTTTAGCTCAAAATCCGAAATTTGCCAAAATCTGAACCCCGGCCCGCATCTCGGAACTCAACAAATTTTATACCAAAACGTTCTTCATCATCTCACGAGTCCGTACATATAAAGAACACTAAAATCGGAGTTCGTTTGACCCCTCATATCGACCCCTAAAGATCTCATATTCCCAAGCCCTAACCCCAACTTTTTCTACTGATTTTCATGAATTAAACACTGAGATTATGTTCCTTACTCACCTATAATCGAGTTTTAAGGTTCAAAATACTTACCTCTATGAAAAACACTGATTTTCCCTCTTCAAAATCATCTCACATCTCTCTTTCCGTACAAAAATGGTGTAAAAATAGGTTATGGTCGTGGAGGGTTTAATTTAATATTGCCCAATGAATTCTTCATCGCGATCGCAGACTTCCAGTCGCGATCGCGGAGCACAAAACCCACTACCTCTCTTTTTTACTCTACGCGATCACGGAATGGCCCACGCGATCGCAAAGCTTATGCTTCCACACCCACGCAATCGCATCACCACCCACGCGACCGCACTGACCAACTCCTTCCACTTCTCACTAGTCCACGCTCCTCTACGCGATTGCGGTCCTTGCCACGCGTTCGCGTAGTACAAGTTCATAGACTCATGCGATCGCGACCTGAACCCTGCGATCGCGATTCACAATTTCCCCCAACTTACTCTATGCGATCGCGGACGAGTTCACGCGATCGCAGTGAACAAATCCCTGCTGCTAAAACACCAGAAAACCAGCTATTCCTTTAAGTCCAAATGAGTCCGTTAACCACCTTAAATCAATCCTGAGCCCCTTGATACCCCAACCAAACATACCAACACGTCACATATGATCATTCAAAATTAGCTTCACCCTGGGAACACCAAACCTTCCATCAAAACACCAAAATCACATCGGATTCAAGCCTAAGAACTTTCAAATTTCTAAAATCCACCAACGATGCCGAAACTAGCCAAAACAACTCCGATTGACTTGAAATTTTGCAGACATATCCAAAATGATATTACAAACTTGTTCTAATTGTCATAATTCCATTCCGATCCGATAGCCTATTATCCACTGCCGACCGAAAATTGCCAAAAACTAACTTTCGCCAATTCAAGCCTAATTCTACACCGGGCATCACAAAAATATTCTGATCACACTCCTAAGTCCCAAATTACCTAATGAAGCTATCCGAGCCATAAAATCCGCATTCTGAGTTCGTTTACCAATAAGTCAACTCTCAGTTGAGTTTTCCAACTTTAAGGCTATTTTTAGAGATTGAATGACTAAACTCTCACTACAACCATTCTGATTTCAAGCCTACAACTATAACCAACCTATAACAAGTCAATAACAATAATTATAATGCATGTTCTATGTAACGACCGACCGGGTCGTTACAATAATATACTGGAACTCCAGTATATCATACTGGAGTTCCAGCCCTCGAGTATATCATACTGGAGTTCCAGCCCTCCAGTATATTATACTGGAATTTCAGCATAAGTATACTAGAACTCCAGTATATCTTCTTCCAGAGTTCCTGTATAATATACCGGACTTCCAGCATAACATACTGGAGTTCCAGTATAATATACCGGTCCAACATAATATGCTAGAAGTTCATACACAGGTGCTCCATCTCCAATATATTATGCTGGAACTTTCTACGTGTTGGAGTATGCTGGAAGTTCATACACAGGTGCATCGATCTCCATTATATTATGCTGGACCGGTCCCTGTTGCAGCAAAATAGTGGCTATTATTCAATGACTTTGCAAACACTGGCTATTTTTGAATGACCAGTCTGAAAACTGGCTAGTCCCTACTATTTTTACCTCTTTGATTCACGTGGTGTCACTTATTCCATTTTATTGTTTTTCTTGTTTCTTTTATATATAAATAATTAGTAAATATTTTCGACGAAGCAGTGTCACGTGGCACCACTTGGGCTAAGGTAAATCCGTCCCTGGGGTTACAGAGGCAAATACAGTGTTGAACCCATAACTTTCGACGCTGAGTAAAAAATTATGTGTAAAAATTCATTAAAATTGTAAAAATAATAGATTTGAGCCCATAATTTTATAATTCAATGTTAAAAATCTTAAAAGTTGAATCCATAGAGTTTAAATCCTGAATACGCCTCTGGGGTTATGGTATTTCTAGTTTATGTGTTTAGTCATGAGAATCATATTATTTTTACCTCAGCCAAACATCACAAATTTGTAAATTGTAAGATTGAAAAAAGAATTTGGCAAATGGATAATTTGAATAAGTCCTCCTATTAACTTCATCAAATCAAAAGTCAGCCGACTAGACCGCACCACTAAGCTAAGATTTCTTATTCGTTTCCAAATTAAGTGGTTCAAATACCATTTCAAAAATGTCAATGATTGAATACAAGAAAATCAGATATGCTGTAGATTCACAAGATTCGGTATTATATATTTATAACTTTCTTGAAGTAGTTGGTAATGATTAGGTAATGCACTAATTCGAGAATGATTAATTAGCCGCAGTAACTTGCTCTTTGATTAATGAGATAAAAGCAGAAGCAAACCCCATAACTCGGGTTTCAGTTTAGCCAAAATACCATTAGTAGAGGCCAACTTTGCAACTAATTAGTCAAAAGCACCATTATCAAACTTTCTTATATAGTACTTCCACAAGTGATATTGCACTTTGGTTGGTTACTTTGCCGCTGAGTGGGAGGTTTACTATATCCATCAAAACCAGCTGGCAAAGAATGAAACAGCACTAATGTAATATGCTAGTGAAGTTGACGGAACCAACAAATCTTAGACTTTTTTCAACTCCAAGATCTTGGGTTCATTTTTCGTGTAAGTAAGGTGACATGTAAATTATAATATGTGTCATTTGCTTGGTTATGGCTTCTGTATCAATAAAATACTAGCCTAAATTTTTGTTTGATTAAAACAGTTATGTGTGCGGTAGAAATCAGGGCTATCCAATTTCACGATGTGGTCGAGATAGAAATGGCACGTCGAAGAGCTAGTACGTCGAGTCCGAAATCGAAGACTCTTTTCAAATCGAGGTCGACATCAATCAAGGCTAGAAAGAAACAGACTTCGAGTAACATCGGCATAGCTTTATAATGGAAATAGCAAGATATCCGCGATTGATCGAGGATCGTGGCGTGGATCTCGGAACGGATCAATCTATGGAGGTTAATCAACTGTTAATATAATTTCCTACTATAATTAGAAGTGTACCTTAATTAAGACTCCTCTATTATATAAAGAGGAATTCCATTCATTTGTAATCATCATTGCTCACTGAGAAAAATATATACAATCATTTCTTTCATGCTTGCTATTTTACTTACTGTTCATTTGAGTTGCTTTATTCTTCATTGCTCATACTACATCACCTCGAGGTTACTTTGGTTCGAGGTCGAGGCTTAGCTTATATACTGGTTTGACTTTTTACAGCCTAATTTACCCATTCATTTTCTCGTTATCAATCGGTAATGGATGAAATCACATATCCTTAAAACCACAATACAAATTTAATTGTTATCCAAATTTAAGGGTAAATAGTTTGGCGCCCATCATGGACCTAAGGATAATAGTGATTATTCAATACTGATTCCGATAACATACACTATTTTTACGCTTGTTCTTGTCAAGTATCTTTGCTTTCAGGTTAAAACATGTAAAACTCACAAAACGCACCCACACATTATGGCCTCGGATTTCACGGGGAAAACGACAATGTAATTGTACCGTGGGTCGAAGTGCCACAAGCTGATCTCGAGGAAGCACTGATTGTCAACCCAACCGATGTCAGTTCGCACGTTGCTTTAAATGTAGACCTGCGCACAGACCTTGAAGGAAGTATACAGGGAGAAGGCCGATCTGGTGGCCAAGGTGCACAGGGCAGAGAAGATGGAGGAGTTAGTCTCCAGGTAATATTCAAAATGTTACAGGATCAGCAAGCCGCTATTGCACAACTACAAAATCAACGTAGGACTCCGAGTGGGATCGAACCAGAAGCCACCCACCATGTCGAGCCAGTACCAGAAAGGCCGAATAATAATGAATCGGGGACCGATCCTGCAATAATAAAAATGCTTGAGGATCTCACCAAAAGAATCAAGTCGGGAGAAAGAAAATTGAAGCTAATGATAAGAAAGTGGAGACATACAACTCCCGAGTTGATCAGATACCAGGGGCGCTCGAAACAATTTGTACAAAAGCTGTTTCCCCCAAGTGCGGATCCAAAGCTTATTCCAACATAGTTGCGTATGCCGGACATACCTAAGTACAATGGGACCACCGATCCCAGCAAACATGTCACCTCCTATACATGCACCATCAAAGGTAACGATTTGAAAGACGATGAGATCGAATATATTTTATTGAAGAAGTTCGGAGAGACATTATCGAACGGGGAAATGATTTAGTATCACAACCTACCGCCAAATTCCATTGACTCATTTGCCATGTTAGCAGACTCTTTCGTAAAAGTGCATGCCGGGGCCATAAAGGTTGCGACAAGGAAATCAGAACTTTTCAAAGTAAAACAGAGGGATAATGAAATGCTGAGGGAGTTCGTATCCTAATTTCAAATAAAACACATGGAGTTGCCACCGATCACAGATGATTGGGCCGTTCAAGCTTTCACTCCGGGATTGAATGAACGAATTTCGATAGCATCACGTCAACTGAAGCAAAATTTGATCGAATATACGGCGGTAACTTGGGCCGATGTACACAATCGGTACCGATTGAAGATCAGGGTCGAGGATGACCAATTAGGAGCTCATTTCGGTTCAGTGCATACAAACATGCCAGTAGCTAAAAATCAGAGGGACGTCGATAGGGAGCCACGGTCGAACAAAAACCGATATCAACCGTACATCACAAATCGCAGGAACAGTGGCCCATGACGCAATTCCGCCAGGAACGATCGAAAAACGATCGAGGACAAAATTCTTGGGGACTTATGAGAAAAAATGGTTTTGATAAGTACGCCGATCCCACAGAGTCACCTCGATTGTCGGAATAGAATTTTAGTGTTGATGCATCAGGAATTGTATCGGCAATTGGAAGAATCAAAGATACTTGATGGCTTCTGTCCATACAGATCGATCCTTCCTAAAGAAACCCCAATTTGATGTGTAAATATCATGGCACGCATGGTCAAAGGACCGAGGATTGCAGGAAATTAAGATAGGAGGTAGCCCGTTTATTCAATGAGGGCCACCTTCGAGAGTTCCTAAGTGATCGAGCCAAGAATAATTTCAGAGAAAGTGACGTCAACAGGAAAAAATGAACAGCAGGAGATGCAACATGTAATCCATATGATCATCAGAGGAGTCAATATTCTACAAGGTCCCGTGTTCAAATGCACTAATGTATCAATTACTAGGGAAAAAGGACCCGAGATTATGTGCCAGAAGGCACCGTATCATTCTACGATGAGGAAACAGAAGGAATTTCTCAACCTCACAACGACGCTCCGGTAATTTCTATCTTATTAAATAAAGTTCAAGTTAAGCATGTTTTAGTGGATCTAAGTAGCTCGACAAATATCATCCAATTAAGGTTCGTGGAGCAACTCAGCCTACAAGATCAAATCGTGCCCGCAACTCGGGTCTTGAACGGTTTCAATATGGCCAGTGAAACAACTAAAGGAGAAATCATCCTACCGGTGAACATGGCTGGAACTATCAAAGATACCAAATTTCACGTAATCGAGGGCGACATGAGGTACAACGCCCTACTCAGGAGGACTTGGATTCACAACATGAGGGCAGTCCCTTCGATTCTCCACCAAATGGTGAAATTCCTGACGTCAAACAGGTTAAAAATAGTGTAGGGGGAGAAACATGCTACAAAGGAAATGTTCGTGGTCGATGAGGTAATACTGATATTGGCACTGTCAACATCGAAGGATCGAACATCAAAGGGAAACAGGAAGCCAAATAGCAATCACAGCCACAAGCCTCGACTGAATCGAGG
The DNA here is from genome assembly GCA_005239495.1 of Nicotiana undulata. Classification (NCBI taxonomy): domain Eukaryota; kingdom Viridiplantae; phylum Streptophyta; class Magnoliopsida; order Solanales; family Solanaceae; genus Nicotiana; species Nicotiana undulata. The sequence goes on along the minus strand of ML286876.1, from coordinate 31,260 downwards.
AATCAGGAAATAGAGGGAGAAGATGAAGATTTTTTGACCCCTCAAACCTTCATTGTTCCTGAAGAGTTTGACGCCACCAAATCAACGGTCGAAGAGCTGGAACATGTTATATTGATCGAGTACCTACCCGAGCGAAAGGTATACCTGGGGACAGGGTTAACCCCCGAACTCAGAAAAAAGCTTATTAAATTCCTTATCGATAACATAGATTGTTTTGCTTGGTCCTTCTTAGAACATGACATGGATCCCACCATAGAAAACAACACATCGACTGAGCCTGGACCCAAAGTTCAGGCCAGTGAAGCAAAAGAGAAGGGCCCAGTCCGAGGTAAAGCACGCATTCATAAAGGACGAGGTAGATAAACTTCTCAAAATACGGTCCATTCGTGAGGTGAAATATCCCGAATGGTTAGACAATGTAGTCGTAGTTCCTAAAAAGGGAACAAACTTAGGATGTGTGTAGATTATAAGGATTTGAAAAAGGCACGTCCCAAAGATTCTTTGCCATTGCTTAACATCGATCGCATGATCGACGCCACGACCGGTCATGAGATACTTAGTTTTCTTGATGCCTATTTAGGTTACAATCAAATTCAAATGAACCAGGAAGACCAAGAAAATACTTCATTTATCACCAAGTGTGGAACATATTATTATGACATAATGCCCTTCGGGCTAAAAACTGCAAGAGCTACCTACCAATGCCTAGTAAATAAAATGTTCGAAGAACAAATAGGTAAGTCAATGGAAGTATATATTGATGCCATGCTAGTTAAGTCCCTACGCACAGAGGACCATTTGACACATTTGCAGGAAACATTCAAGTTACTGAGAAAATACAACATGAAGCTCAACCCCGAGAAATGTGCTTTCGGGGTCAGTTCGGGAAAGTTCCTTTGCTTCATGGTATCAAATCGGGGAATCGAGTCAACCCCGATAAAATCAAGGCTATCGAAGACATCAGTGTCATGGAAAATGTTAAAGTCGTACAAAGGCTGACAAGGCGGATAACTGCGTTAGGCCGATTCATCTCGAGATCGTTGGATTAGAGCCATATATTCTTCTCTCTACTAAAAAAGATGAACGATTTCTCTTGGACCCCGGAATGCCAACAGGCGTTAGAAGAATTATAATGATACCTGTCGAGTCTGCCATTGCTTCATACTCCAAAGGCAGATGAAAAACTCTACTTGTACTTGGCAGTCTCAGAAATCGCGGTAAGTGGTGTCCTAGTTTGAGAAGTGCAAGGTACATAATTTCATGTTTATTACGTAAACCGAACTCTAGGAGAAACAGAAACTAGATATCCACACTTAGAGAAATTGGCACTTGCTCTAATAAGCGTTTCTAGGAAGCTAAAATCGTATTTTCAATGTCACCCCATATTAGTATTAACCACTTACCCCCTTTATAATATTTCGCATAAGCCCGAACTATCGGGCCGGTTGGCCAAATAGGCTATCGAACTCAGTGAGTACGATATCGAGTATCAACCCCGAACGGACATCAAGTCTCAAATTTTAGCAGATTTCGTGGCCGATTTCACTCCAACCCTCGTACCCGAAGTCGAAAACTTGTTTTAAAATCGGGTACATCATCGGGGGTATGGACCTTTTTCACAGACGGCGCTACGAATATGAAGGGGTCTGGGCTAGGCATCGTTTTGAAGCCGCCCACGGGCGATACTATTAGACAATCCATCAAAACTTCTAAGTTGACTAACAATGAGGCCGAGTACGAGGCCATGATTGCAGGTCTCGAACTAGCTAAAATCTTGGGAGCGAAAGTCATCGAAGCCAATGCGATTCCCCGCTGGTAGTAAACCAAGTAAACAAAAACTTTGAGGTTCGAGAGGATAGAATGCAAAGGTATTTGGACAAGATGCAAGTGACTTTACACCGTTTTAAAGAATGACCTTTGCAGCATGTACCTCGAGAGTAGAACAGTGAAGCCGATGCCCTTATAAATTTGGGATCATCAATCGAGGACAACGAAATCGGCTCGGGAACTATTGTTCAACTCTCAAAATCTGTAATCGAGGAAGGTCATGCTGAGACAAAACACCACAAGCTTAACTTGTGACTGGAGCAATAAATATATTGAGTATTTGAAAAACGGAAAGCTCCCATCGGACCCTAAAGAATCGAGGGGTCTACGAACAAAAGTTGCTCGATTCACATTGGCTGAAGATGGAACACGTACAGAAGGACGTTCGACGAACCATTAGCAGTATGTTTGGGACCAGGGGACACTGATAACGTCCTATGAGAAGTTCATGAAGGTACTTGTGGGAACCATTCCGGTGCCGAATCACTAGTTCATAAAATTATCAGAGTAGGATATTATTGGGATAGTATGGAAAAGTACATTAAGGAGTTTGTTAGAAAATGTGATAAGTGTCAAAGGTACGCGTCAATGATTCACCGGCTTGTAGAACAACTTCATTCGGTCCTGTCCCATGGCCATTTATGAAAAAGGGTATGGATATAGTCGGCCCTCTGCCATCGGCCCCAGGTAAAGCTAAAATCATTTTATTTATGACTAAATATTTCTCTAAATGGGTTGAAGCACATGCCTTCGAGAAAGTCAGAGAAAAAGAAGTTATAGACTTCATATGGGATCACATTATATGTCGATTCGGAATACCTGCTGAGATTGTATGCGACAATGGAAAGCAATTCATTGGCAGCAAGGTAACGAAGTTTCTCGAAGATCACAAAATAAAGAAAATCTTATCGACACCATATCATCCCAGAGGAAATGGGCAAGCCGAATTGACGAACAAAACCATCATTCAGAATCTGAAGAAAAGGTTGAACGACACCAAGGGAAAATGGAGAGAAATTCTATCCAAAGTCCTTTGGGCATATCGAATGGCGTCGAAGTCCAGTACGGGGGCAACATCATTCTCCTTAGTATATGGCTCCGAAGCCTTGATTCCAATTGAAGTTAGGGAACCCAGCACAAGATTTTGATACACAACGGAAGAATCAAATCACGAGGCTATGAATACTAGGCTCGAACTATTAGATGAAAAATGAGATGACGCCCTCGTCCGAGTGGCCGCGCAAAAATAACGAATCGAAAGGTATTATAATCGAAGGACCAACCTTCGCCACTTCAGAATAGGGGACTTAGTTCTGAGGAAAGTCACCATCAACACTCGAGACACTAATGAAGGAAAACTCGGCCCTAATTGGGAAAGAGCCTATCAAGTCCTCGATATCATCGGGAAGGGATCTTACAATCTAGGCACGATAAAAGACGAGCAACTACAAAACAATTGGAACATTTCACTCCTCAAGCGATATTACTGTTAAGGTATGGCCTTCTCCTTTTTCATTACATTTTTCGCTAACTTATTTTCAGGTGTTCGAGCAAAAATATCGGAGTTATCATGAAGCAGGAAGATATTAGGACCCTAAAGCACGCATTGTACTCTTTTTCCCTTCGTCCAGTTTTTATCCCAAATGGGTTTTTCCGGCAAGGTTTTTAATGAGGCAAGCATCGTTCGTGCTGACTTAGAGTATCCGAGGTCTCCTTACATTCAACCTCGAATACTGGGGGGCATCACCCTCGGATGATTTATTTTAAGGAAAAATACTTCATGTCAGGAGGGACTCGATAGGAAAGCTTTGTAATGGGCCAAACAGTCGAATGAACCGTGCCCATATAGATTAGTCGAGCCCCAATGGTAAAACATGTACGCATGTATGAACTATTCAAAGAAGTACTTTTCCTTATCAAATATTTGGTGCTTTTACAAAAAGTTTCTACTTTACAAGTTCCATACGTATGATTTTCTAAGAAAAATGGCTCAAGGGCCGAAGTACAATTACCCCTCGAACGATCGACCCCCTGCTGGGGGACTACCGTAGAAAATCAACATGTTCAGATTATCTAAACTCGAAACCATAAGACCTCAAAGAGGCATCCCTCGATTTATATGCCAAGGCCATCATTCTCGGGGACTAACACTTCGAACAAGTTCGAAGTGTTATCGAGAAATAAGACCTAGAGGCATATCCAAAGGCTACGGTCAAATTAACGCGGCTCGGAGATGTCTGAATCCCGCAATAGAAATAGGCCTTAGAATTCTTTGAAAACCGGTTAAAAAAGGCTACCCTCGACGAAATAACGAAAGGGCTTCGATAATATCAGCCTTCGAAAAACCTTAAGAGGTATCAAATTATTGACAAATTTGTGCTAAGGCACAAAAGGTAAAGGGGTTTCGATCAATATCAAACCCTCAAAAAACCCAATGGGTAAAAAATACATGCTAAGGCATAACAAAATTTTACAAAGTCTTGAAGTCGAAAGAGGGAAAAAGCCATTCGTTTTCAGCCATATCGGCCTAATTCAAAGATCCTAAGGGCCAAAACACTTTGAGTTCGAGAATACGCTCTCACTCAATTCGAACCTAAGGGTTCCACTATATTGAGTTCTAATAAAACCTACTCGACTACAGATCGAGGATCTATTATTATTCAATACAAACCTAAGGTTCTATTGGTTCGGGTTCAAGTTTTACTCGAACTTGACCATAAAAGTAGTATTATTATGACTTCGATCAAGTCACCCAAAACCAAAGTCTCAAACATATTGTTCAAGGCATAAAAGTATGCTAAAATTTTACAAGGCACAAAGCAAGCTTGGAGACAAAATTTGAGAAGGAATTCAAAGGGAAAATATCTTTATATATATATATATATATATATATGTTTAAACAAAAATATGTACAAAAGACCGACAAAGGTCTTGCAAAAAAAGAAAAGAAATAATAAATTCCTAACTATGCTCGGGGTTGACTTCTTCCTCGGGGGAAACTTCTTCTTCAGGCCCCTCGCCATTATCGAACCTGCCTTGGCTGCCTTCATCATCATCGTCATCATCGGAGGAGGCAAGCAGCCTGGCATCACCTTCAAGCACCTTTGCCCGTGCTATTTCCTTAGAGAGGTCAAAACCTCAAGCATGGATTTCCTCGAGGGTCTCCCTTCGAGATGGGTGCTTGGCAAGGTCAGCAGTCGACTGAACTTAGTCAAGGGCCTCCCTTATCTATGCTTGGGTGGCCTCGGCATCAGCCAGATACATGGCCACCGATTTATCGGCCATAGTCTTTGCCTTTTCGGCCTCAGTTTGGGCCTTAGCAAGCTCGACCTCGAGCTCCTCGATCCTTTTGGCATGAGTCGAGCTCTTCTTCTTAGCACTCCGAAGTTGAACTTCGGCCTATGAAATTTGGGCCAAAGCAGCCTCCTTCTCCACAACAAGGCGGTCCATGCCTTCTTTCCACCGATGGCAGTCAGCTTTCACTTGATCGACTTCCCCCCGGAGCATACTGATCTTCTCAACCTTTTGATAAAACTGAGACATTTAAATGTTAGACTCCACCCTTGGATCAAGTCCGTATCTTTTCAAAAGGACAGTTACCTGCTCGTCCAGCTCGGCCTCCTCCTTACAAGCCTAGGCCAAATCTGCTCGAAGGTCCTTGAGCTCTTCATCCTTTTGCCCATAAAGGAGTTTGAGACAATTTCTCTCCTCCAAAGTCTTCTGGAGCTCGGCCTCACACTGGCTCAGATCGGCACGAGACTTGGAAAAAGCCTATATGGGAAGAAAATAAGTTAGACCGAAGGAAGGAAAGGAAAAAATAAACTACAATAGTTAATACTTACCCAAGATAGAAGACGATTGGCCTCTTTAAAAAGGGTGGACGCATCGTTAAGGTCAGATGCATCATCGACCCTAGTAAAGCAATCCCGAAAGGGATCCTCTTCACTAGGGACTCCGCTTATGTAGGGGGTACTCATGGACCGAGCCTCTCTTATCGCTTCCTCGGAGTAAGCCGGCAGAGAAGGTGAATGATATGCTGTCATTGCCCCGAGCAAGTCACTCGTGACGCTCTGATCGGTTCTCGGGGTCTCAGAACCGGCCCCCTCCGATATGTTTGTGGATGGTCGATGGACAATCTCGACCTTAGGCGATTCAGGGTCCTCACCCGAACTTTTCTTAGAAGCCTCCTCATCATGAGGCTTGATCTCAGCAACCACCTCCGATTTTGAAGGTTTGGCGGCCTCGACAGTTTTCCTAGGTCGAGCCACCAATGTCGAGGCGTCACCTTCTTCTTCTTCTCTCAAACTTTGGACCGAGTCCATAGTGAGAGCAATGCCCTTCATTTTGGTCCTTCATGTTTTGGGTTTGGGGTTCTCTGTCAACGACACCCCTTCCTTTTCTTATCTTTCCCCGGTTTCGGAACCGGGGACTTGGCCTCATCCTCGCTGCTCGGGGGCCTCAAGATTGCGTCCTTGTTCAGGCCTGCACAAAAAGAAACTTGGTGAGAAAATGGAGTATGAGTAGTACCTCGGAAATAGGGAAGAAACACTCACCGTGATTCTTTGCGTCCCATTTGCCCTTTGCCAAGTCACGCCATTAGCGCTCGGGATAGGAGGAAGTCGAGGCCAACTTCCGAACCCAATCCTTGAGGTTTGGAACCACTCGAGGCATCCAGGAAATCGCTGCATGACAAACAAAAACATTACATAAAGCAAAATATGAGAACATGAAGACTAATGGATAAGATGTTACTTATGCTCGGGGTTCCACTTCTCGGGAACAACAGTTTTTCCTTTGGGATGAGGTCGCAGGTCCTCACCCGTACAAATCGTCTTATCCAACCCCGGTCCTTGTCCTCATCGACGCTCGAGAACAAAGCCTTGGTTTCTAGGCGCTGGAGCTTGATCAACCCTCGAAAGAGTCGGGGTCGATATAATCGCATGAGATGGATGAGGGTGAACGACAGCCCCTCGACCTTGCTATAAAAGAATCGGAGCATGATCACGATACGCCAGAAAGAGGGGTGAACTAGGCCGAGGGTGACCTAGTACCTCTAGCAGAAGTGTATGATCACTGGGTCGAGATGACCCAACATGAAGGGGTAAGTGTAAACACTTAGAAAACCCTCCACATGAGTGGTAATACTCTCTTTAGAGGCGGGGATATGTACCACGACTTTGGCCCCCTAGTTACAATCCCTCTTCACATCCTCGAGATATCCCGTTGTTATTGAGTAGATATATCTTGACACGGGATTGCATCGGCCAGGGACCGATGGAGGGTTCTCGACTTTGAAGTCAGATTTTGTCATGACCCAAATTCCCAACCCACGGGATCGTGATGGCGCCTAACACCACACTTGCTAGGCAAGCCAATGTTATAATTTAACTAACTATTTTCCTTTAAAAATTTATTCAAATATAAGTAAGCAGTATAAAAATGATGGAAAATATAATGTTGTCCAGTAAATGATATCAAGAATAGTATACGAAGTAATGAAACGAAACCACAAAACTAATACTAATATCTAGCTACCCAAGATTTGGAGTCACAATTCACGAACTACTAAAGCATACTACAAGTATTTGGCTGAAAGAAAATATATATTTATTTTGAATTAAATAAAACAGTAACTAAATATTGTGGAGAAGACTCCAGGAATCTGCGGACGCCAGCAGATCTACCTCGTGTCTCCGTACGAATGATCAGCTACAACTCAAAAATAAACTCTGGCCGGAACCTGGATCTGCACAAGAAGTGCAGAGTGCAGTATCAGTACAACAGACCCCATGTACTGGTAAGTGTCGAGCCTAACCTCGACGAGGTAGTGACGAGGCTACGATGGAACCTTTATAATATAACCCGTGTACGGTGTTTAATAAAGCAAGAAGGAAACACTAAACTAAATAAACAATACCTTGCAGTAAATAATTAAATACTCAGCTATCTTTCCAGATCTCAGCTATAACCAATCCTTACGAAAATTTCCAAGTTACATTCTAAATAACGGTAAAAGTAGAGTTTGAGAACAACAAAATAAAATAGTGGTTCTTTCAGTTTCCATTGCATAACCGGTAATGACATAAATATTCTCCCTTATTACTCCTTATTGCAGCATACAATCCGATCCTACCTGCCCTCCCTTATTACTCCTCAATATATCACCCTTATTCCTCATGTTGCGGCGTGCAACCCGATCCCACCTGTCCACCCTTGTTACTTCTTGTTGCGGCGTGCAACCCGCTCCCACTAGACAATCACATCCGCCATTTATAATAAAGGTTTCACAAATTAAATCAAGGTTTTCACAATATTCATGTCTCAACAAATGTAAACAGAAAACAACACTATTAAGTAACCTCACCAATTATCACTATACAACGAAACCAACAAGAATGTATCATAAAACACTAACAACCAACTCAATCATTAATATACCACAACTAAGCTAAGCAACAATTAATACTTCCAAATAAGTGAAACAATATATAACAACAAGTAGACATGGAAGCATCAATAATCATGAAACAATTAAGACAGGAATATGATACGTTGGAAACGGGGTAAGGGAACATGCTAAGTAGATAATTTGGTGGCGCATAGGTACTTGTCACCTCACCTATACACCACACACATGCAATTTCACATAGTATTTAAGTTGGGGATTCCTAATCCCTCAACTCAAAGTTAGACCAAACACTTACCTCAATTTCGTAGGCCACTCACTGCTCAATTACAACTTTTCTTTTTGAATTCACCCCCAACACACTCGAATATATTCATAATTAGCTCAATATTATTAATTAGTGCTAAAGGAGCTAACTTTAATGCAAAATTATGGTTTTCCTAAGTTTTTCCCCAAAAAGTTAAAATCGACCCTGGACCCGCTTGGTCCAAACTCGGGGTTCAGATCAAATTTCGTTTACCCATTCACCTACAAGATCGAATATGTAATTAATTTCAAAATTTGACCCCAATTCGAGATCAAAATTCCATTTTTACAAAATTCACTAATTCTATCCAAAACCCCAATTTCTAGTATGAAAATCCTTGATTTTTGATTGAAAAGTGATAAAAAATAATGGGTAATCGAAAGAAAATAGTTTAGAATCATTTACCAACACTTTGGGGATGAACTTGTAGGTTAAAAATTGCCTCTAGGTCTTCTTAGTTTGAAAATATGAGAAAAATAGCTTCTGCCCGTTTTAAGTTCTGTTTTTAAATTGCTGGGCAGGCCTTCATCGCGTTCGCGATGGGCCTGTCGCGATCGTGGAGTGTTACGGCCCAATGGCCTTCGCGTTCGCGAAGTATTGCTTCTGATGACCATCGCGATCGTGGACCAATGGTCGTGTTCGCGTAGAACAAATCGAGGCTCCCCTCCCCTAGGCCCATAAATCAATGCGTTTGTGATGGTGCTTTGCGTTCGCAACCAACGTTACGCGTTCACGTAGAACAAAATGACCCCCAGTACATTTTACTCTTTGCGATCGCATGAGAAGCTTCGCGATTGCAAAGAGGAACGCACCAGTGCATCAGTAGCAGCAAAACAACAGACTTTTACAAGTTCAAAATATCCTGAAGCCTACCCGAAACTCACCCGAGCCCTCGGGACTCTAAACCAAACACACACTCAAGTCTAAAAACATGATGCGGACTTGCTCATGTGATCAAATCACAAACATAACATCTAAAACTATGAATTTAACCTCAAAACTCATGATTTTCTCAAGAACACTTCAATTTCACTATTTTCTCAAACGGACATCCGAATCACGTCAAATGAACTCCGATTTCTACCAAATTTCACAGATAGTACTTAAACATTATAACAAACATGTACCGGGCTCGGAAAAAAAATACAAGACCGATACCAACGAGTTCAATCGTCAATTCATTTCTTTATTTCCTTTAAAAACCAATATAACAATTTTCTTCAAAAATTTATTTCTAAAGCTAGGGACCTCGGAATTCAATTCCAGGCATACGTCAAAGTGGCATATTTTACTACGGACCTCCCGGGACTTCGGAACACGGGCCTGGGTCCGTTCACTCAAAATGTTGACCAAAGCCAGCAGAAAATCAAAATTTTAACTCTAAAAATTATTATTTCTTATATTTTCACATAAAGGCTTTTTGGATTTACGCCCGAACTGCGCACGTGAATCGAGGTAAATGTATTTTATCTTTTCAAGCTAATGAGCCCGGAATGGGTTCTTAATTCATAAGATGACCCTTTTGGTCATCATAAATTTTAAGACACATGGGCCGGGAACATACTCATGAGGAAGCGGTTCCACCGACATTTTGTCACCGGCTGGTCGGGAAGAAGAGGAGGAAGCTTTCTCCTTTTGTGGTACGGTATTGGAGGTTTTCGCCATTGATTCAAGTAGAAAGTGGCAGAAAATGGTGAAACTTGGTATTTTTAAACTAACAGGGCTGACTCAATGAGAGATGAAAGAGAAGAGATGGAGAGAGTTTAAAACATAAAAGGATGGATAAGAATGGAAGTAAAAGTTTTGATTCAACAAAAGAGTCCATATTTATAGATCTACGGTGACGGTTCGACAACGCTAGTGGACGACCGCCTGATCGACTCTCACCCACACTACTATTGAAGTAGGAAGATGAGGGTCGGTGCAACTTTTAGCCGAAAGGTCGGGATCGATTCCTCAGAGAGTTATGATTTGGAGTCGAGTTTCTACGTAATCTAATAGTGTTTTGTGTTCTTGATTACATTTATCATAACTTTGGATTTTATATTATAACTATGATTTAGGCTACTATAATTGCAATTAAGCTAACTATTGTCTTTTTGGGTTGTTTTCTAATTAGATAAAGGCACTAGAGTTATGAATTTTACCCAGGCGGGTAATCAGCGGGTTCTAATTTCTAAAGAAAAGATGTTGTTCGGGGAACTATGATATAACCAATGCCCAACGTTACCACCCCTATACCTCTCGATAATTTGAGTGGTATTGCCCTAATTGTCTTTCTCAAGGTTAATTGGGTATCAAATTTGCACAACCAATTTAGGCTCAAGTAGGGTTTTACTCTCTCGAGGGTTAACCCGTTAATTGGGACTATCAATTCTCATGATTTCGTCCCAATTCCTTGTTGGGCTGATTTTCTAGACTCAAGTCCTCTTTCTCAAGAAAGACCCAAGTCAATGAACACCAATTAGTATTTACAACCACTAATTTTAACAATAAAACCACAAATCAACCCAAATATCCATCACCCATAAACATCTAAGCCCTAATTTAGAGAACCCATTAATTACCCACACTAGGGTTGAGCCACAACCCTAGCTAATGGGTTTAGCTACTCATAATCAATGAAGAAATCAAAGAATTAGATGAAGAAAAACCCATGTAATGGAATTGTAAAATAAAACTAAAGGACTCAATGCTGAAAACTATCTAAAATTACAAAAACTTGCTGTAGAAAAATGTCCACGAGCTCCCAAAATATGTCTGATACAAAGCTTAACCTAAAAAAATAACAAAAGAAGCTATTTATACTTAGCCAAAAATTTCGGACAAAAATGCCCCTGCGGGGTCACCGCGGACCATGCAAAATGGACCGCGGCCGAGGTGATGCTATTTGGCTTCACAAATTTGGGCTTTGAACTTGGCCACCATGGTCCGCATAAAATGGACCTCAGCCGCGGTGGCTTCAACGCGGATCGAGGTCCGCGGTAGTCTTCTACACTTCAAATGTTGGGGTCTCTGTATTTCTTGACCGTGGACCGCGTAAAATGGACTGCGGTCCGCGTTGGTCTTGGCCTTCAACATCCGGTTCTCTGAATCTCACCACCGCGGTTCACAGATAATGGACTGCGGTCCGCGATGGTATTTGCCTTGGGTCAGAACTCTCTGAACCTTACCACTACGAACCGTATAAAGTGGACCGCGGTCCGGAGTTGTCAATTGAACTTGGCTTTTGGTTGTTCTTAGTACTTGTGCAAGTTTCACTCCTTTTTGAGCAGGTCTTTGACGATTTGTCATCCTTTTGGCTAAACCATGCAACAAGCACAACACGTAAGCCTTTGGGACTATTTTGTGTACAATTGCATCCAAATGTTAAGCAAGATAGAGTGTAAAACAAGGTAAAATCCCAAGTTATCAACTCCCCCAAACTTAAGCTCTTGCTTGTCCTCAAGCAAACAAAATAAGCCCCACCCCTTTTTGAGTAATTCCAAGAAAATTCAGCTGTTCTAAGGTAACCTCTTCTAGCATCAATTGGGACCAACAATTGCCCTCAATGCAAATGAATCATTAACAACATTTGACCCTTTTAAAACCATGGATTTGAGTGCGACACAAGAGCATCAAGAGTTGACTCGACTCATCAACGAAACTCTTACTGTTACTTTGGTCATTGTGGAACCCAAACTCATACTCCTCAACTCTCCCTAAGCAAACCTCACCTTAAGATTGTAACACTCAGAACTTGAATAATGGGAGTTCACTCATCTCTCTCAAAGAAAAGACTCAAGTCCGGCTCAAAGTACCATAGGCTTGCCCCTTATGTGAGTCACCACTAATGTAAGCTTCATTAAACTCAAGATCATATAGGACATTTGTGGGTAAATGATGAAGGCTTTTGGTTAAAGGTAGGAAATATTTGGTCAAGGTGAGTTCTATCTTCTCTTAATCACTTCATTTGTTTCATATTCTCTTGACTTCTTGAGTCAATTAGCTCTTTATGAGGGGTTGGAGAGACATACTGTCACACCTTTTTGTTCATTTCAATCATTTTTCTCCTTTCCAAGCGTTCCACACCTTGAATCTCTTTTCTTTCCTTGATTCCCTTTATTTCTTCTACTTTGTTCATTCTTTTTGGCTTTTTGATGATTTTTTTTTCATTGCCTTTCCTTTTCTTTCTTTTGTACCTTCTTTTTCACTTTGTTGCATTCCTCGTTTCTCCCCCAAACTTATGCTTTTGCCTTGTGCTAAGAAAAGATTGGGTGCCAAGAGAAGGTCAAAATGAGTATAGGCTTGTATCATGGTTTTTGAAAGTAAAAGGTCTAAGGCTCAAAAGGGTTGACTAGGGAAATTGTCATTGGTAGGCTATGGAAATGTTCAAGTCACTATTCGGATCAAGGAGAGACTATAATCACCTCTTAAGTCAAACTTCACTTATGATTTCTCCTAGACAAACATTCAGGGCAAGTTCTAGACTAATGGCACGGGACTTGGACTTGCAATTCAAACTCTCACCACTCATGCTATGGGATTGCTAATGAAATAGAGTCGTGGGCCCACAAAGACCTCAGTTATGCTTTGAGCAACACAATGGTCCCGAAAAATCATTTGATGATTATCGGTCAACACAAGAGTCTCAAGGTCACCACTTTCACCATCCTAAACACAACGATTTGTTTTTGACCATAGGATCAAAGTCAAATTTTCTAGGCCCAGGTGAAGCTTTTCTTGAGGCACCTCTATTCACTAGATATTATTTACAAAAAGCAAAAAGAAAAACAGATTCAAAACCTTAAGAAAGTTGTCACACCATCCATCCTCGGGAAGAGCAACCCTGTTCACACAAATTCCACCTTTGGAAAGAACCGTGGCATTAAGAAAACCAAAGGCTTATTGCACGCGAAAAACTCAAAACAAGAAGCTACAAAAATAAAATAAGAAGCTATAAAAAGGAAAAATGCGGAAAGTAAAATGCGTAAAGTAGAATGAATGTGTACAAGAGGGGATTTAGTCGAATATACATAAGGGAGGGATGAAAATATACATTAGAAAGTAACGTTATATACAGACCAAAAGTGAAAAATACGAAAAGTACTAGAATAATAAACTTATGTACATACCAAAGTCAAAAGAGAGAATAATAAAATAAAAACTAGTATTTGAACTATACAGTCATCCAAATAAACCAAAATAGGGCCACTACCTCAACTGAAAGCTAGCATTGTCCTCAATGCCAACTAGAAAAATAAGCTTCACAAAAATAAGGAGAAAGAGAGTAAAGAGAAACTCCCTATAGGCCCTCTGTCTGTGTAGGGATCCTCAGTGTGGGTCTTGGGGTCTGTGGACTGTGTGGGAACCTGTGACTGGTCCCCAGAACCCTGTGTCTCCGACTGGACCTGAACCTGAACCTCCTCTGTATCCTGGGCCTGCACTGGCGGGTCTGCCAACTCTATCACAATACCATTTGTATGAGGCAGCACTCTCCTATTCTTTGCTGGCCTCTCTCTCTCTCTGGCTCTAGCTCGGGCTGGGCAGCAGGGTCCTGAAGCAACAAGTCTAGTGGCAGGTGGTCCTCCTTAAGCTTATCGACCTCCTTCCTCAGCTCCTTCACTAACTCCTTGGATGCACGGGTCTTCTTTAGCCTCTTGGTCTCCTTTTCAAGACCCTTCAGTGCTTTCCCATGAGAATCCACAGCTTCCAGGATCAACTTCTGGTTGTCAAGGATTTTCTTCTGGTTGTCCAGAAGTTCCTTGAGAGTATCCTCAACAGACTAGGGTACCTGTGGTGGAGGGGGTGTAGTCTGGGCTGCCACAGACGAAGAAAGTACAGACAACTTAGAAGTAGTTGCCTGCATCCAGTTGTTGATACTGGCAAGGGATTGGCTCGGTCTGTGGGTTGTCAGAGGATATGCCCGTGATGCAGGAATTCCTGGGGCTGCTGAAGTGGAGGGACCTAGAGCAATATCTGGGATGGCTGACTTGGGCTGATAAGATTCCACTACAACCACTGGCTCTTCAGACTGTCCAGTGGAAACAATGGATTTACCTTTGAATTTCTTGCCCTTTGGGTTGTCATCACTCTGAAGGTTGTACCAAGAGAACGGAGCTTTGGGCTTCACCTTCACGTCAAACTTCCTCTTGTCTGCTCCTTGATATTCAAAGTACATGGTTAGGAAGTTTGGGAAGGGGTAGGCTCTATCATTTTCATTCAATACTGGAGTAATAACACTTGGCATAACATTTCCGACATTGATCGGGTATCCTGCCATGATAGAAGCAATCAACACAGCCCGTCGGAGAGGAATAGAATTTTCATGGAAGGTGGGGTCTAGTCTACTACACATAAATGTTTCCCACACTTTTTCCTTAAAGTTCAGTGTTCTCCGGAGAATCACCTTCCCTGCTTGCAACCAGTTAGGGGTTTCACCTGGTATGGCCAAGTGCTTCGCTAGCCAATGACGAGCCTCATCTCCCGCATTCAACTTTTGTAAACTCTGTCTCATCTTCATCATCAAATTCCAGATATGTGTTCAATGCAGCCCCATCAAAAGGCACAATCAGATTTCTCACCTTGGTTGCCTTGGAGTCCTTTTTCAGATAAGCCAGGTTTGTGTAAAACTTCTTGACAAGGTGTTCATTGGCATCCGACAAAAAGCAAGTGAAGTAATCCCAACCCTTTCTCTCCCTGAATTGTCTTCTCACATTGGGGTTGAGTGGCAATAGATGCTTGATCATGAACCTGCGCTCCGGTATCACTTTCCTCTCCGGACACCATTCCCGGAATCTATGAAAGATCGGGTCACTCACCAATCTGTCTTGCCAAGCTTCAGGCCTCCTTGTTCTCTCCACTCCCCCAACCTGGGGTTCATCTTGTGGTTCTTCATCCCCGGAGTGTTCATCTGACAGGGAAGCTGTGGGTGAGGTGGAGTCTTCATGATCACTCCCTGCAGTTGAGCCTTCAGACGACTCAGAATGGGTTGATGCTTGGACAGGGGGAGAGTCAGAGGGCTCATTGGTCAACCTAAACCTCTCCGGAAAGTCTAGGTAGTGCTCTGGTATGGATTCTGAAGACTCTCCACAGGAGGGTACATACTCACTTCACGATTGGGAAGTAGCTCTATCCATGGCCCGGATTGCTTTTCTTGTCTCTTTCATAGCTTGTCGGACTTTGGGGGCCAGTTTGATTGTTCCTTGGCTTTTCCCCCGGGAAGACTCCTCCTTGCCACTTGGTTTTCGTCCACCTCCTCTTGATTGGACCATAATCTGCAAGGTGAATTCATGTAAAGCTTGTTAGTATTCAGCAGTGCATAGATTAGAGAACAAAGAAGAATCAGATACAGAGAACTCAGCTGCAGATGCTGGGACCGCGGATCGCACAAAAAGGACCACGGTCCGCGGTGAGGTGGGATTAGACTACCAACATCTATGAAGCGGGACACCGCGTAAAAGCGACCGTAGTCCGCACTCAGGCACAGTGGACCGCACAAAGACGACTGCGGTCTGTGGAGAAGTGGGGTTCAGACTACCACTTCTCTAAAGTTAAGCACCGCAGACGGCATAAAAATGACTGCGGTCCGCACTGGGCCACCGCGGACCGCACAAAAAGGCACCGCGGTCATCAAATGAGACTTGAAACTTCTAAAGCACCGCGGACCGCGTAAAATCACCGCGGACTGCACTCATTGCAAAACTAGGGTTCCAATTTTTACTGTTAATAGAGTTGAGCATTATGAACAAACCCTAACATGGTTAATGGCTTAAAGAAGGAAAAAGGGAGAAAAAGAGAAGAAAATCTACCAAATAAACAAGGAAATAATAAAATTAAGAAGTTATGGAATCAAAATTACACATACTAGATGTAGGATGAAGATTAGATGAATGAAATGAACACTTGAAAGCATGAAGATTGATGCACAGGTAAAATTTCACTGTGGAGAGTCAAAGTGCGTAAAGTGTAAAATGAAGCCCTGAGGCCCTATTTATAGAGTTGGGCCTGGGACCCACTGTACCTACCCACCGCGGACCGCGTAAAATCGACAGCGGTCCGCGGTCCTTCAGCTTACTGGGAAACTTGTGTTTGGCCACCGGGGTCCGCAAAAAATCAACCGCGGCCGCAGTGGTTCATCGCGGTCCACAAAAAAAGGTACCGCGGCCGTGGTGGAAACTTCATAGACTGACTTTTTGGACATGCAAGCTCCGTGGACCGCATAGAATCGACCGCGGTCCGCACTACCAACTTCAGAGATATGGAATTTCTACACTTAGATTTTTGCGCTGCATCAAAATAATCCTACAATATTCCAACACCAGTTAGTCCCAAAATGAGTCCTATACTACCAAGAAAATCAAATAAAAATAAAAATAAAGACACATGGGTTGCCTCCCAAGAAGCGCATGATTTAACGTCGCGGCACGATGCATGTTACCATGTTTAATTGAGCTTCATCAAAGCCACCATGTGGCTATCTTCCAATTTCCCAAGGTAGTGCTTGCACCGGTGCCCATTCACTCGAAAAATATCCCCATTTTTGTTCTTGGGATCGAGAGCACCAAAGGGAGTAACCAATACAACTTCAAACGGGCCACTCCATTTTGACTTGAGTTTGCCCGGAAAGAGACAGAGTCTAAAATTGAAAAGGAGCACCAAGTCTCCCACCTTAAATTCCCGTTCTTTGGCATACTTTTCATGAAGGTACTTCATTTTGTCTTTGTACAAGGAGGAGCTAGTGTAAGCATGAAATCTGAACTTATCTAGCTCATTCAAGTGATCAACTCTGAGATTAGCAGCTTTGTCCCAATTCAAATTCAACTTTTTCAAAGCCCAAAGTTCCTTGTGCTCCAACTCCACCGGAAGATGACAAGCCTTGCCATACACCAACCGGTAAGGTGACATACTGATTGGGGTCTTGAAAGCGGTCCGGTAGGACCAAAGAGCATCATCAAGCTTCCGGGACCAATCAGTCTGGTTAGCATTCACTGTCTTGGCCAATATATTATTGATTTAACGATTGGACACTTCCACTTGGACACTTGCTTGACTATGGTACGGGGTAGACACCTTGTGATTGACTCCATACTTCGATAGCAAAGAATCAAAGGCCCTATTGCAAAAGTGAGACCCCCCGTCACTGATGATTGCACGAGGTGTCTCAAATCTTGTGAAAATATGCTTCTTCAGAAAACCAACCACACTCCGGGCCTCATTATTGGGAAAATCCACGGCCTCAACCCATTTTGAAACGTAGTCCACTACCACGAGTATGTAAGTGTTTCAACAAGATCTCACAAATGGCCCCATAAAGTCAGTACCCCTTACATCAAAAGTGTCCACCTCTAGGATAGTATTAAGAGGCATCTCATCTCTCTTGGATATGTCACCCATTCGTTGGCATTCATCACATCGCTTCACCAACTCACTAGCATCTTTGTATAAGGTAGGACAAAAGAAACCACAACTTAGCACTTTTGAAGCGGTCCTTGCCCCTCCATGATGACCACCATAAGGTGAGGAGTGGCAAGACTCAAGAATCGACCCTTGTTCCTCTTCGGGAACACATCGCCGGATGACCCTGGCAGTGCAAATCTTGAATAAGTATGGTTCATCCCAATAGAAATCCATGCTATCCCTCCTAAGCTTCTTCCTTTGGTTAGAAGAGAGCTCAAAAGGAACAACACCAGTGACAAGAAAGTTGGCAATGTCCGCGAACCATGGCATTTGTTGCATTGACATAGAAAGAAGTTGTTCATAGGAGAAAATGTCTTTAATTTCAAGCTCATCACAAGGTCGACCTTGTTCCTCCAATCGAGAGAGATGGTCGGCCACTTGGTTTTCACTTCCTTTTCGATCAACAATCTCCAATTCAAACTCTTGAAGTAACAACACCCATCGCATGAGTCTCGCTTTGGAGTCCTTTTTGGTCATGAGATACCGGAGTGTCGTATGGTCAGTGTGAACTATGACCTTGGCACCCATGAGATAAAGACGGACTTTCTCCATCGCAAAGACTATTGCCAATAACTCCTTCTCAGTGACAGTGTAATTCATTTAGATCGAGTTCATCGTTTTGCTAACATAATAGATAGGGTGAAAGTTTTTGTTCACCCTCTGGCCCAGCATCTCCCCCACAACCACATCACTAGAGTCGCACATAAGCTCAAAATGAGAGCTCCAATCGGGCACGGTGATAATAGGAGTTGTGGTGAGCTTGTGCTTCAACAATTCAAAAGCACTCATGCAATTCTCATCAAAATGAAATTTGGCATCTTTCTCTAATAATTTGCACAAAGGATTGACCATCTTAGAGAAGTCCTTAATGAAACGCCGATAGAACCCGGCGTGCTCAATGAAGCTCCGGACTCCCTAACCGAAGTTGGAGGTGGAAACTTAGAAATCACTTCAATTTTTGCTTTTTCCACTTCAATACCATTCCTCGAGATTTTGTAACCCAACATTATTCCTTCTTCCACCATAAAGTGGCATTTTTCCCAGTTTAGCACTAGGTTGGTCTCTTCATAGCGAGGAGGACTTTGTCAAGATTTCTCAAACACTCATCGAAGGAATCCCCAACTATACTGAAGTCATCCATAAACACCTCGAGGAAGTCTTCAACCATATCTGTAAAGATCGCCATCATGCACCGTTGAAAAGTGGCGGGTGCATTGCAAAGACCGAAAGGCATCCGGGAGAAGGAAAAAGTACCATAAGGACATGTGAAAGTGGTCTTCTCTTGATCCTCCGGGGCAATCAAAATCTGATTATAACCTGAATATCCATCCAGAAAGCAGTAGAAAGCCCGACCCGCAAGCTTATCTAACATTTGATCCAAGAAGGGCAAGGGGAAATGGTCCTTGTGGGTCACTTTGTTGAGCTTGCGATAATCCATACACACCGGCCATCTTGTGACCTTTCTCGTAGGAATGAGTTCATTTTTATCATTTTGGACCACCATCATTCCACCCTTCTTCGGAACACATTGGATTGGAGAGTTCCAAGCGCTATCTGAAATTGGGTAGACAACCCCTGCATCAAGCTATTTAATGATTTCTTTCTTCACCACCTCTTGCATTGCCTCGTTGAGCCTCCGTTGGTGTTCTACGGAAGGATTTGCTCCATCATCCAAGATGATTTTGTGCATGCAAAAAGCGGGGCTTATTCCCCGAATGTCTGTAAAAGTCCATCCTATTGCTTTCTTCTTCCTCCTTAGCACATTTAAAGTTGAGTCTACCTGCAATTGGGTTAGGCAAGAGGAAAGAATGACAGGAAAAGTGCGAGAGGGGCCAAGATATTCATACCTGAGGTGGGAGGGTAGTGGCTTCAACTCCAAAGTTGGGGGCTCTTCAATTGAAGGCTTTGTTGGAGGAGTCTTCCGGTTCTCCAAGTCCAATGATAGCTTTCGGGGACCATATGAGTACGAACCCATGCCTTGAAGGGCATTGGTACTTTCAAGAAAACCATCTAGCAAGGTGTCCTCGTGGTTCAATAAGGCAGCTTCCACTGGATCATCAACATGAATCATAGAGCTTGCATCATCAATAATTAACTTAGTAACGAGGTCCATGAAAGAGCATACTTCTGTACTGTTGGGCTGCTTCATTGATTTACACACATGGAACACCACTTTTTCATTTCCCACTCAGAAAGTGAGCTCCCCGGCTTCCACATCAACTAAGGCCTTCCCCGCTGCAAGGAAAGGCCTTCCAAAAATAATGGGGACCTCATAATCCACTTCGCAGTCCAAAATGACAAAATCCACGGGCAAAATAAATTTGTCCACCCGCACCAACACATCATCAATTATCCCTAGGGGCCTATTCATCGACCTATCCGCCATTTAATAATGCATGGAGGTCGCCCTAGGTTGCCCAATCCCCAATGTTTTAAATACCGAGTATGGCATCAAGTTTATACTCGCTCCAAGAGCACACAAGGCTTTAGCAAAATCCGCACTCCAGATTGTGCAAGGAATGGTAAAAGCTCCTGGGTCTTCAAGTTTTGGTGACATTGAATGTACTATGGCACTCACTTGGTGAGTCATCTTAATGGTTTCACACTCCATGGACCGCTTCTTAGTGACTAAGTCCTTCATGAACTTAGCATACCCGGGCATCTGTTCCAAGGCTTCAACCAACGGGACATTGATGGAAAGATTCTTCATCATATCAATAAACTTCTTGAATTTAGTCTCTTGCTTTTGTTTCACCAACCATTGAGGGTATGGAGGAGGGGACCTAGGCAATGGTGACTTGGCTTGTGGGACCACCGGTTCTGGCATATCAATCACGTGTTCCCTAGACGGGTTCACATCCCTTTGAAAATCCTCCCATTTATCATGGATATCAATTCTCACCTCACTAGTAGTTGGCTCCTCCACCACTTGCTCAACTTCAATTGGTAACTCATCATGGGGCAATTCATCATCATCATCAACAGTTCGATTTTGCCTAGAAGTACTTGCTTCACCACCTTTTCCACTTCTCGTGGTCACCGCCATGGCGTGACCGGTATTATTATTGTTCCCACCTTTGGGGTTCACCACCGTATCATTCGGTAGTTCACCCTTTGGGCGTGTGTTTAAGGCATGAGAAATTTGACCCATTTGTACTTCAAGGTTCCTAATGGAGGTGTTGTGAGAGGCCAACTGAGCATCGGAGTTCGCATTTCGCTCCATCATTTGTTTGAAAATTTGTTCAATTCTTCCCATATCATTGCTTGATGAGCTTTGTCCTTGAGATTGGTACGGTGGTGGATTGCGTGGTTGTTGGTACATCGGGGGCCTTTGAGAGCCTGACCCCCGATTACCATTACCACCCCAATTGTTGTTGTTATTGCCTCCACTCCAATTATTATTATTGTTGTTCCCCCATTGTTGGTTATTGTTGTTCCCCCAATTTCGTGAATTGTTGTTATTGCTCCAATTTCTTTGTCTTTGATTACCCCAACTTTGATTGTTGCCTTGGTTGCTCCAATTTTGATTGTTGCTTTGATTGTTCCCTTGACTTTGGTAGTTATTGGCATACATAACATCCTCTTCTTGATCATCATATGGTTCTTCTTCACTATACCCACTCGGTCCTTGGTCACTTTGATCATTGTTGCTTTGCTTAGGATTTCCCCGAGGTCTTCTTTGGTTCACTCCCTCCATGGCATTTACTTGCTTTGGCCTTTGTAATTGTTGAAGCTGGGCCTTTGACAGTTGGTTCATAGTGGTCGTGAGCTCGGCAATTGCTTGCCTCCGTTCTTGAAGTTCTTTGTGAAGACTATTGACACCAGTCTCACCCTGAGGTAAATTTCCTCTAATTTGCCAAGCTGACGATGTATCAGCCATCTCATCTAATACCTCACATGCCTCGGGGTAAGTCTATTTCATGAAGTTTCCACCGGCCAATTGATTGACCACACATTGATTGACAGTGTTTATCCCTCGGTAGAAAGTCTGCTGGATCATGGCTTCAGTCATGTCGTTGTTTGGACATTCCTTAACCATGGTCCGATATCTCTCCCATATCTCATGCAAAGGCTCGTTGGGTTCTTGCTTAAAGGCCAAGATTTCATCTCTGAGCGCCGCCATATGACTTGGGGAGAAAAATTTAGCAATAAACTTGTCTGCAGGCTCATCCCAAGTAGATATTGAGTGGTTGGGAAGCGGCTCGAGCCAATCAAGATCCTTCCCTCGAAGAGAGAAGGGGAATAACCGAAATCTCAATGCATCCTCCGAGAAATTCGTTTGTTTACTACCCCATCAGGTATCCACGAAGCCCTTAAGATGTTTGTAAGCATTTTGATGTGCGGCTCCGGTGAAATAACCCCGTTGCTCTAAGAGTATCAGCATCACATTGGTAATTTGGAAATTTCCCGCCCTAATTATCGGTGGGACAATGGCACTAGCATACCCCTCATTTGGACGGACCCGAGGGGCGGCTCTGGCAGCTTGTGGCGGGGAGGAGGGGGGGGGGGTTCTGGAATATCCTCTTGAATATTGGCATGTCGGCCCCTTCTTTGAGGTGGTACTTAGTTGATTTCATCGTCTTGGTTATCAAATACCTCCTCCCCCGCAATAACGTTTCCTAAGGGATCCGCCATTTGCACCTAAATAGATTCAACAAAAACGTTAAAAACAGAAGGAAAGAAAAATACTTAACATTACTATTAATGTAGATAATCAACACCGTATAACTCCCCGACAACGGCGCCAAAAAGTGATCTGCTCTCACCCTCACTACTATTAAAGTAGGAAGATGAGGGTCGGTGCAGCTTTTACCCGAAAGGTCGGGATCGATTCCTCAGAGAGTTATGATTTGGAGTCGAGTTTCTACGTAATCTAATAGTGTTTTGTGTTCTTGATTACACTTCTCATAGTTTTGGGTTTTATATTATAACTATGACATAGGCTGCTATAATTGCAATTAAGCTAACTATTGTCTTTTTGGGTTGTTTTCTAATTAGATAAAGGCACTAAGGTTATGACTTTTACCTAGGCGGGTAATCAGCGGGTTCTGATTTCTAAAGTAAAGATGTTGTTTGGGAAATTATGATATAACCAATGCCCAACGTTACCCACGCTATACCTCTTGGTAGTTTGAGTGGTATTGCCCTAATTGACTTTCTCAAGGTCAATTGGGTATCAAATTTGCACAACCAATTTAGGCTCAAGTAGGGTTTTACTCTCTCGAGGGTTCACCCGTTAATTGGGACTATCAATTCTCATGATTTCGTCTCAATTCCTTGTTGGGTTGATTTTCTAGACTCAAGTCCTCTCTCTCAAGAAGGACATAAGTCAATGAACACCAATTAGTGTTTGTAACCACTAATTTTAACAATAAAACCATAAATCAACCCAAATATCCATCACCCGTAAACATCTAAGCCCTAATTTAGAGAACCCATTAATTACCCACACTAGGGTTGAGCCACAACCCTAGCTAATGGGTTTAGCTACTCATAATCAATGAAGAAATCAAAGAATTAGATGAAGAAAAACCCATGTAATGGAATTACAAAATAAAACTGAAGGATTCAATGTTGAAAACTAGCTAAAATTACAAAAACTTGTTGTAGAAAAACGTCCACGAGCTCCCAAAATATGTCTGATACGAAGTTTAACCTAAAAAATAACAAAAGAAGCTATTTATACTCAGCCAAAAATTCCGGACAAAAATGCCCCTGCAGGGTCACCGCGGACCGCGGCTGCGGTGAGGCTATTTGGCTTTACAAATTTTGGGCTCTGAACTTGGCCACCGCAGTCTTCATAAAATGGACCGCGGCCGCGGTGGCTTCAACGCGGTCCGCGGTAGTCTTCTAGACTTCAAATGCTGGGGTCTATGAATCTCTTGACCTCGGACCGCGTAAAATGGACCGCGGTCCGCGTTGGTCTTGGCCTTCAACATCTGGTTCTCTGAATCTCACCACCGCGGTTCGCGGATAATGGACTGCGGTCCGCGATGGTATTTGCCTTGGGACAGAACTCTCTGAACCTTACCACTGCGGACCGCATAAAGTGGACTGCGGTCCGCGGTGGTCAATTGAACTTGGCTTTTGGTTGTTCTTTGTACTTGTGAAAGTTTCATTCCTTTTTTAGCAGGTCTTTGACTATTTGTCATCCTTTTTGGCTAAACCCTACAACAAGCACAACACGTAAGCCTTTGGGACTATTTTGTGTACAATTGCATCCAAAACTTAAGCAAGATAGAGTGTAAAACAAGGTAAAATCCCTAGTTATCACCGCCCACTGACGCGCATTAATGATTTGGGGAGTTGTACCGACGGGACGTTTCGGTCACCTCCATCGTTTACGTCACGGGGATGACATCACTGTTTATCGAGGTCATGAGAAAATCGAGGCTCAAGTCGTTTCTTATCATTTTATTCTAAGAAATGAGCGGACTATCTATATACGGTAGAAATCAGGGCTACCCGATTTCACTATTTTGTCGGGATAGGAATGGCACGTCGAAGAGCTAGGACGTCGAGTCCAAAATCGAAGCCTATTTTCAGATCGAGGTCGACATCAATCGAGGCCAGAAAGAAACAGACTCCGAGTAACATCGACATAGCTTTATAACGGAAAGGGCGAGATATCCGCGATTGGTCGAGGATCGTGGCGTGAATCTCGGAACGGATCAATCTATAGCGGTTAATCAGCTGTTAATATGATTTCTACTATAATTAGAAGTGTACCTTAATTAGTACTCCTCTATTATATAAAGAGGAATTCCATTCATTTGTAATCATGATTGCTCACTGAGAAAAATATATACAATCATTTCTTTTTTGCTTGCTACTTTACTTACTGTTCATCTGAGTTGCTATATTCTTCATTGTTCATACTACATCACCTCGAGGTTACTTTGGTTCGAGGTCGGGGCTTAGCTTATATACTGGTTTGATTTATTCTACAGTCTAATTTACCCATTCATTTTCTCGTTTATCAATCGGTATTGGACGAAAGCACATATTCTTAAAACGACAATACAAATTTAATTGTTATTCAAATTTTAGAGTAAACAGTTCAATGATATTCTTAAGATGATATGATATTGAATGCTTTGTATCAACCTATATGATTTTTCCCAAAATTCCTCGCACAATTCCTACACTTTACATGTGGGCTCCCAATCTTTTGAGCTAGTAATGTCGGATTGTTCTTAAACCTAACAACTTCAGATTAATTGGAGACAACAATACTATTTAGGCACTACACTAATGCCGACGTAGTGCGTGTTTTAGTGGGCGCATCTTAACAAATTCAATCTTCAATGGATTCATCATATATTGATTATTTTTATGTTGGCTATCAGTCTAGCGTAATTCTTAGTTAACTCGAATTAATGTTTTGTGAAACTCACCATAGGCGAAATTTTTGTCATGGCTTTTGCAGAAAGACCTGCCTTTCAAAATAACTCAAATAAACTAAACAAACAAGAATATAAGAAAAGAAGGAATGACACAGATACCAAAAAATAAAAAACCATAATAATGCAAATGATAGTCTAGACATTAAACGGCAAATGCTTTAGTCAAATCGCTTTCTAAAACACTGGCCTCGTGTGGAATCCAAACTACTTAAACTTCAAATCTAAACCTGGAAACAGAATGAAGTTAATGGAGAAATCCATCCCATTTTATAGCAGAATCATCCATTTCGAAGTAAATTTATCAAAAATAGGCTTAATGGACAAACTAACACGTCTGCTCGCACCATTTAGTAAAGCAAACCCTCTATTTCAGGTTGTGCGGCAATTCAAATTGCAGAATTTTGGCGAATTTAAATGACGAAACAAATCACACAATGCAAATTCTATTTGGATATTCTAGAAACATGCATATACTTTTGAAATTTCAGTTGTGAAAAATCTAAAATACTGCGTTTGTATCTATAGACAATGAAAAAATTAGATGAAGAAGTGCAATCTAAAAGTGCCTCTTCCATTTTTTATTCACCCCTTTAAAAAACCCACGAGACTTACGGTTTACTTGCAAGATATCCCCTCATTTTGGGCTGCTTCAGTAGTCGACTAGGTTTAATTAGAGATAATAATCATATGTTTTAAAAATAAACCACTGGCCATTTTGAAATTAGTGGTAGACTTGAGAAATAGGCTTTTGTAAAGATTCGATTAAAAAAATATACATGATATTCAAATTGGTTATGAATAAAATATCAGCTTCGACCATGAGATGGAAAGATCTCAAACTATTCCCATTAATCATTGCTCAAATACTAAGGACCTGTTTGTCCATTAAAAAAATATTCGGTTTTTTTTTCTTTTCAAAAATATGTTTGTCCATGAAATTTTGTAAGTTTCTAACAGCTTGTTTGGATGGTTGTTACCTATTGTATCGTATCGTATTGTTACTTTAAATATAATGTTTGTTTTGACTGTTACTTAAATTTTATTGTATCGTATCGTTAAATCCGTCGTTACGTAACCACGAAATGTGGCACTTTATGTAACAACCGATTTGGTGTGGTTGCTGGTGCATGATAATATAAAACAACGGCAAACGATACAATCTATCCAAACATTATATTCAACAAACGATACAGTACAATACAATACAAGACGATACGATACGATACGATACATTATGAAACAATGTGTAACAACGATCTAAACAAGCTGTTAAAAGAAATTTGAAATGAGTTTTTCAAAAATCAAAAAGTGATTTGACCACTTCTTTAAAATTTTCAATTTTAATTTTCTTCACTCACAAAGCTGTAAATTTTTTCAAGTGAGATGCATGTCCAAACATAATTACAAATTCCAAATACTATTTAATTTTTTTATTCAAAATTACAATTTTTATGTCCAAACGCCTACGAAATGTCTGCTAATGAGATAAACACTACATTATTTATTTATCGTATACTAGAAATAACGCATTATTTCAGCATGAAGCACACATACGAAACTCTCTTACATGAATTCAGATTAAAGACCAAAATTTGGCAGCTCAAATATAAGAGGATAAAACCTAGATGTGTCTTAACAAATTAATCAAATGCAATTGCAATGATACGATAGATGGTTCATTGGATACTGTATAGGTTGGAACTTCAATGGTTTTAACTATCATTTTCTTTGCGCGCGTAACTTACACTAAATATGAGGAAACAAAATTGATAATGGATGAGTCTATGAATTTAAGCCCAATGAGCAACCCAAATGAAAGCAGAAAGATGGGCCGATTCTACTCCGGTTTTCAAAGGCCTGAAAAATGAGGAGATCTGTATTGGTTATCTGGAACAGTTAAAGACAATTAGAGCTGTCAAAACGGGCTGGCCCAGCTCAGTCCAATTCAGACTTCGTGGGTTTTTAAATTTGGTGTGCTAGGACGGGCTGACATTTCATATGAACGAGCCTTAAAATGACAAACCCAACCCAGCCTTAAGAGGGCCGCTGGCTAGGACGGTCCGGCCCTTCATATTTTTTTAGAAAAAAGAATTTCTTTTGATCCTTAAATATTTTTTTGTGACGTAGTCGATTGATCATATAAACAACTTCTGTTTGCTTAGAGCGTACAAAAGCTTGATGTTTGACGAGGAACCTCGTAATTGAAATGCAAATTCTCTATATCTCTAGCTCATCTTTTTTAAAGTTACATGATTTTTTTTTTAAGACTTTTCTTACATTTTTTTCTCAGATCCAGATATTGCTTCAGTGAGTTAATATGCTGAGGTTTTTTAATTGAGGATTAACATCATTTGTTGATTTTATCATTATAGTCCATAAAATTTATAAAATTCCTGAAATTTGCTAGTGGTCAATTTTTTTTATGTGTGTGTATTTAAAATTGATCTTTTTCTATACTGAAGAGCAGTTTAAATATTAATAATATATTAAATTAATCCAAACTGATCAATGAACCCTTACAGTAATATTGTTTTTTGTAAAAAATATTATTATTAACCACCTAAAACTTTTGGAGTTCGTTATTAATTAAGCAAAAGAAAAACTAATTTTGTCATATTACATACATGTCAAAAATCTAAATTCTAGTTGATACGGAAGGGTAAATAAGCAATCTAGGGTTGGGGAATGGAGATTATAGTTAATAGTTTTTACTTTTTAAAAATATTTAATATTTAATTAATTTAAATTTAATTAAGTTTAAGCCCACGGGCCGGCCCAAGCCCAACCTCGATCAAGCCTCAAGGGCCAGCGGGCTGACTTGGGTCGGGCTTCTAAGCCTCAGTTTTAAATGGGCTAAAAAACTCCTAGCCCAATCCCACCCAGATAGCGGGCTGGGTTGGGCTGGCCTCACGGGCCAAGCTCATTTTGACGACAAAGAGAATCCACGTATCGGATTCGTTATGGCCCATCAGATCAAGCTGAGAATAAATGGCATGGGGTAGCCACTATTTTAGGTGGTATTTATTTTTTATCCAGCAATTTTAATGTTGAGCAAAAATAACCACTACTCTATTAAAATTAATATGAAAAGATATTTTTACCCTTTCTTCCATTACTTTTCTTCCCAAACCCTCGCTTCTCTCTCTCAAGTTCGATGCATGCCTACGTTCATAGATAAGCCTTGTAACTTTGAAAATCACCTACCTACTTGGTTGTTGGCTGGTTCGACTTTTGAGTACTTATGCTACTGAAAAGCATTTCAAATCTAACTTACTCTCTAAAGCAAAGAACACTAATAAATAACCAGTACTTGCATTCAAATATGATTTCTTGCTGTTTTGGGCTAAATTATTTATAATTAGTGAAATTTATGTTACGTAATAGTGGCTTGTAGTGGAACCAGTAAATGGGTGGCCAGAGAAACTTATACCATTGGAATTTGGAGGTACAAATTCAGAGTAAGGAGTTAGATGTGTAAATGAAAATTGATCCTGAACTTAGAGTTGGAAGTTCAAAAATTAAGGACACTTGGTCTTTAACTTAGAGTTACAAGCACAGAAATTAAGGACAGGTAGTCATTAACTTAGAGTTAAGAGCACAGAAATTAAGGACAGGTAGTCCTGAACTTTAAGTTCCAAGTTCAAAAGTTAAGGACAGACAGTCCTTAACTTACATTTACAAGTTCAAAAGTTAAGGACAACAGGTCCTTAACTTAGACTTAGAAGTTCAAAAGTTAAGGACATTTGGTCCTGAAGTTTGAGTCCCAAGTTCAAATGTTAAGGACAATAGGTCTTGAACTTAAACTTACAAGTTCAAAAGTTAAGGACACTTTGTCTTGAACTTAGACTAACAAGTGCAAAAGTTAAGGACATGTAGTCCTTAACTTACATTTACAAGTTCAAAAGTTAAGGACACTTTGTCTTGAACTTAGACTAACAAGTGCAAAAGTTAAGGACATGTAGTCCTTAACTTACAGTTACAAGTTCAAAAATTAAGGACAATAGGTCCTTAACTTAGACTTAGAAGTTCAAAAGTTAAGGACACTTGTTCCTCAACTTTGACTTACAAGTACAAAAGTTAAGGACACTTGGTCTTGAAGTTTGAGTTCGAAGTTCAAAAGTTAAGGACATGTCGTCCTGAAGTCCTTAAGTTAAGTTCAAAAGTTAAGAACATGAGCGGAAGGGTATTTTCGTCCAGATAGTTAAAGTTTATTAAAGCAGTGACTAAAGACTAAAGATATTTTAAACAGTGGCTTAAAAGTAAATACATGTATTATTAGTGGCTAACTGTGCACTTCGTGGACAAACCTGTAACGGCCCGACCGGTCAATTTGAGCTCTAGCGTGTCGTTCAGTGGTTGGAAGTCATGAACAACTTCATTTCAGGTATTATGACTTGTGTTTATGGTCGGAGTTGAGATTCAGGAAGTTCGGAGTTGGATTGGAAGGAAAATTCTCATTTCGGAAGCCTTAAGTTGGAGAAATTGATTAAGATTGGAATGTGAGCAAACGACCTCGGAATCTGGATCGGAAGGTTCCAGCAGGTTCATATGATAATTTCCGGCTTGGACGTATGTCCGGATCATGGTTAGGATAACCCAGGAGAGTTTCGGCGTATATTGTGGAAGTCGACATTTTAGAAGAAATTTTCTAAGTTTGGGTTGGAAGACATTTCAGAGATATTGATGTTCGATTGAGATTTCGAGTCTAGGAATAGCTTCGTATGGTGATTCTGGATTTGGGAGCGCGATCGGAAGTGAATTCAAATATCCGTAGGTTATTTTGAAGTCATTTGGCTAAAAGTTAGAAATTTGAAGGTTTTGAAGAATCGACCGGAACTGGAAATTTTGATATCGGGGTCGGAATGCGATTCCGGAAGTTGGAGCAGGTTTGTAATGTTGAATATGACTTGTGTGCAAAATTTGGGGTCAATCGGAGGTGATTTGACGGATTTCGGCATCGAATGTGGAAGTTTGGAATTTTAAGTTCTTAAAGATTTGGATCGAGGAGCGATTTGTCGTTTCGATGTTGTTTGATGTAATTTGAAGCCTCGAGAAGGTCCGTGTCATGTTTTGGGACAGGTTGGTGTGATTAGACAGGGTCCCGGGGGCCCCGGGTGGATTCCGGATGGTTAACAGATCAATATTTGAGTGAATTGTATATTTGAACTACTAAAGCTATGGGTAGAGTTTATCTTCGAGAAATTTCGGAATCAGGGCACGTGGGCCCGAGGGCATTTTGGTCAATTCATTGAGCGAAGTTGGGAAATTATATAATTTTAATTTGTCACCAATAATAGAGTATATTTTCATTGAATTGTCGTTATTTGGATAGTTTGGGGGCGTTGTGCATCCATTGGAGTCGTCGGAGAGGCTTGGGAGCCGGTTATGGAATTTCGGAGCGAGGTAAGTCTCCTTTATAACTTTGTGAGGGGGAATTGTCCCACTAGGGGAACTAAATGAATATATATGCCATTACTTGCGGGGGCTACGTACGCACGAGGTGACGGGAGTCCGTGCGTAGCTACTGTTATGCCATGTCCGGGTAGTCTAGGACCCACTAGCATGCCTTAATTGTTGTACCTGTGATTTCATCAACGATATTAGCCTAGTGATATTATCGAGTTAATAATTGAATACTTAGGACGGTCAGAGCCTATTTTCTTTAATCACTTGAGAAGAAAAACGGATCCTTCCTTGTATAATTGTGTTCCGGATGAATCGGTAATACTTAGAACCGTATTAAACTCGATAAATGAATTCCCATAAATGACTTCAACACTATCTTCATGTTCACCTAAAGAGAATTTTACCAGTTCCCTGAGAAAAACTGCTTTCTTGATAAAAATACGGATTTATTATGTGGATTTGTGTACATA